>QQOI01000003.1:3000000-3171678 GCA_009729435.1 Phytophthora fragariae
AGATTATTTTATTGGCCACGGGCGTGAAGATACCGCAGCCACTCGGTCGCTTTGACTAATGAATGACCACGTTGAAGAGCATCGAGCGTTGAAGTGGAACGGCGAGAGACTCCAGGGGTGCAGCTCTCGCGGCTGTTTTACTGGCTGAAAGTCGCATTGAAAAGCATGAGAGCCGCTACGGATTGGCGAAAAATGCTCCGAGTGCTCACACGTCACAGGTTCTGCCACTTCAACTGACTTCGGGAAGGGGCAGCAGCGACAACGTTGAGTTCGTTGGATTAATGGAGCTCAATGCACTTTCCCCGCTGGTTGCAGCCAGAACTAGAGCTACTGCAGCTTCAGTGTTGAAAGCGCCGTCCAAGACACAACCGAGAGTCGAACAAGTGGCAACTTTAACATACTCCAGCTCTTTTGAGCTTGACGCTCAACTCGAAGGAGACACTCGAGCTACTTTATGGTATGGTGAAGCGTATTCTGTGTCAATCCCGTTAAAATTTACGCTTGAGTCGCTATCTGGCGCCTCTGATCAACGTTTCTGACCTGTCTTGCCTTCTCTTCAGTGGCTATTGGACGAGCTCCGGTACTTGCACAAGCTTTTCGTGACGAACGTCCGCCAGCTCCTGCATCTGCTGTCAACGAGCGCCCATAAAGCCCGTGCCCACATCTTGAAGCTGCTGAGGAAATACTACACTCTCTTGTTCGCAAACGCGCCGGCCAAAGTCCACAAGGCTATGGTCGACTTCAACCGCTGGCTCCTCGAGGTGCTCGCTGACACACGCTCGGAAGGCATCGAGTGGGACCCATCGTACGGTGAAGACCCCTGGCAGCATGGAGAGCCCCAGCTTGATGAAGCCTTCACTTTTGACACGATTCAGCTGCTTCGGACGTCGCGCGAGCACTACATGATGCGCTGTGACTGCCTCCGACAGACCAACGCCGACCTCACGACGGAGCTTGAGCAGCTCAAGATTCAACTGAAGGAGGCTCTCATTCGAGCGTTTGAGTCGCAGCGTAATCTGCAACGGGAGAAGGAGTTGGCTGCGCTGCGAGAGCAACGTCTCGTATTGGGAGTGCAGTTCGGAGACTACCTCGCCCAGCAGAATTCGCACCCTACCAAGGTGAACCAACAGATAGCAAGCGCCTTCCGCAAGCGGGATGGCCTTGGCAGCGTGCCTACTGAAGAAGTCCCTGCTGATGATCCGACTCCGACAAGTGACTTGGAAGAAGACGGCGAAGTTGAGAACACCGAGATCGCGGCTTCAATCTTGGCTGACCAGCAAGAACTCGTGGCTAAGCCTAGCAACGAGGACGAACAGGAATCATCCGAACAACAAACGCCTCACTCTTCGGATGGGATAGAGTCGATCTCTATCTCCGGTGGTTGCAACTACCAGCAGCTTATCCAGTTGAAAGCAAACGAAGAAAAGAACGGTAGCTGGTACCGTCACGCACTACGACAGTTGAAGGAAGAGCATGAACAACGTCGTCTTCTGCGCAAGACCAGCAAGAAGACCACTGAAGCTCGAGATGTGCTGACCCCTCCAACGCTGCGTAGAGTTGACATGGAAACTGCATCGCTCAAGATCTACAAGCCACTCGAGTTTCAGGAACTTGCTGCCACTCGAGACCCTGTCCAGGACGCTGGGGGCTCGACATGGTACCGCAAGGCGCTGCAATTACTCAAAGAAGAGCGCAAGAGTATCCGCAACCGAGCCGAATCCTTCTCTTCCACGATCTCTATCGTCGACTAATTTTCAAGCAGAGCAGCATGAAGAACCAAGATCAAGAAAAAAACAGTCGAGATAAGTCCTCGCCATCGCCAAATGTACCTCGCATATGCATGTGTAGTAGGTGCTACAGAACACTTCAAACACGAACCGATCTTACTCGGAAAAGACAGTATTCTCAAAGCCGACTCTGCTCTTCATTCGCCACAACAATGTCCCGCCGTCACCAGTCATCGCCAACGCGATGCAATGGCGACTCCGAGACGATGGACGATATCGCTCTCTACCTCTTAGGTCGCCTTCTGGAGTCGCAACGCGAGAACTCGCAGTTGCGACTAGAGTTGAGTCGCTCGCGTGTTCAGCTCCGAGTGCTGCAGGGACGATTGGACATGAGAACACGACAACTTAGCGAGCTGGTGACGAGTATTCGCGAATTCGCTCGGCTGTATCGCTTTGCTCGTGCTGCTGCTGGAGAAAACGAAGAAGAACTTCGTCGGTCTATCTCGCGATTTCTCTCTCTTGACCGCGATGGCGATATTGAGGCCCAACCTACTCGAAGCAGCGCCAGAACTACCATCTCGTTGAGCCACGCTGAAGACTGGATCGACCTCGAAGAGGACGCGCAACGTCCACATTCAAATCGCCGGGGTACACGTTAGAAACAATGTCAAAAGAGTGCCAGCCAGCCAGCACCGACACGATACGGACAGCCACAACACAAGACCACTGCTAAGCATCCGGAACATCGAGACATCACACAGCGCTCACCACGTTTTATCCCAGACAATCATGTCATGGAGGCGCTTCTCAAGATCCTCATTGTGCTTCCCAAGCTCCACAATGTCGTCACGAGCGTTCCGTAAGAGGTAGACAGCATAGTCGTATTTCTCTTGCATCTCTCGCTGCTCCTGCAAGAAGTCATTTTTGAGAGCCTCCACCATTTGTGACAATTTTTGCTTCGTTTCGTGCTTCCACTCGGCATGCTCCAGTTGCATTTGATGCATCTGCTGCTGAAGTTCGAGAGCCCTCCCTCGTTGTTTCTCCACTTCCTCAGCGAGCTCTTTTTCTTTGTCTGCAGTCGCCTCCAATGCCAACTTCAGTCGCTGCTTGTCATTCTCAACCTCCTGCTGGAAGCGCTGGCGTTCCTCATCAAGCGCAGACTGCAAGTACGCAGCGCGCTCCTGCTTCATTTTTTCACGCTCGTCATCCTGAATGGCCTTACGCAACTTGTCATCTTCTTCTAGCAAAGCGCTCTTTGCTACCACCTCGGCCTCTTCTTCCACTAAGCGCTCTTCGCACAGCTTCAGCTCATCTTTGAGTCTTGCTAACTCGTCGCGATCAGTGATCAGCAGCGACTTGCGTGACTCGATCTCTTCCATTAGTTGCTGCTTCTCACGGGGAGTCTCCGTTTTCATCTGCTGAAAAGCCTGCACGCCGAGTTGCAGTTTGCCTTTGTTCTGAGCGTAGCTCTGCTTACGCACTCGCATTTCCTTCGAGAGCTGCACCTTCTTCTGCTGCAGTCCTTTGATCTTCTTCATGATGTCCATCTTCTCCTGTTTCACCGTCTGCATGAAACCGAGAATCTTCTTTTCATTTGCAAGCGAGTTCTGCCTCTCCTGCTCATACAATTCCGTGAGTCGCTGCTTCTCTTCCCACGACTGCTGCTTAGCACGCTCGAGATTAGCGATGGTCTCCTCCATCTGCCCCATCATTTCTGGGTTTCCACTCGATGCGGACATGGGGCGCGCCACCATTTGGCGGAGCTTCTCGATCTCCTCTCGCAACTCGCGAATAATCTTTTCGTTAATGTCTTCATTCTTCTTGGTCGCATTCTTGATGGACTTGGCTCGGTTCGCGTAGACGAGAGTGCCCAAGCTCTCCTCGTAGTTGTAGTCTGCAGGTGATATAGCTGCGATCATGACCGTGAGCGAGTTTCCACCCAGCGACTCCTGTAGCAACCTCGTCAGCTTCGAGTCGCGATAGGGAATATGCGCCGCCTTGCCGCCCGCTTTGCGTGACTTATCGACAGAAGCCAGCATGTTGATCACATTGCCTAGCGCACTCAGACTCTTGTTAATTGCAGCACCTTCCTTCAGTCGATCACCCGTCGCGCCCGTCTTGGACGCGCGTTCGGAGCCAGCAAGGTCCACCAGGTTGATCTTGGCGTTCATGCACGTCTCCTTCTGCACACCAGCCAGCACTTGTGACCGCTTTGATGAGATTTTGATAGTGAAGCAGCTGTGCGAGCGAGAACTGCGCTCGTTCATCTGCGTGGCAGCCACCTGCCGCACTTTGTTGCCCTGCTCCAGCAGCCGAGTCACGTCCGCTGGATCACGCACGACAAGCTCGGCCAATTGCTCGACATAAATGCCCATGTCGGGGTGCTCACGAATCTTCAGCACCTTGTCCGACGGATTGAGCAAGTCCTTGATGACTTCGTTGTAGATCTCCAAGAACGACACGGTCACGAGATACTTGATGGCTCCTTCGTCGTCTTTCTTGGCATTCTCTGCATCGCTTGCGTTGATCCGGGCAAATAGGTCGGCATTCATGAGCGGCACGATGCCGTGGTCGTCTCCACTCCCCATCATAGTGTGCGTCTTGCCCGAGCCCGTCTGGCCATACGCGAAAATGGTGCCGTTGTAGCCCTGCAGAGCTTGGTCTACCAAAGGCTTGGCGATGTCTCCGTACACTTGCGCCTGTGTGCTCTCCGTGTAGTACGCGAAATCGAACGTGTACTGCTTCTTCTCCGACGCCGCATCCGACGTCTCCGACGTAGCAGTTGAACTGGAAGCAGAGGCTTCTGCGTCCGCGCTGGGATAAATGACCACCGTAGTGCCGTCCAGCACCTGCACGACCCCGCGCGCACCCATCTGCGTCTCGCGCGAGCTCATGGGACGGCATCGCACCGCCACCTTCACATTCACGTCCGTCGACATCGCTGCTCAGTCTCGAAAGTGAGGCGCCGTCTTGCACTTGGATCGCTTGAGCGTCTCTTCCTGACCAGTCCGTCCAAAGCACCTGCACATCAAACATAGCAGCACAACCAGAGCAGCAGCAGCACACAACACCGACATCTACACAGCGCGAGTCTTGGATTCTTTTTCGCTGTCAATAAACTGCTACGTATCGCTCTGCTCGTCTTGTCTAATTGGTCTTGGGCGTGACTTTCGAGTGGCCACCCTGCTCCAGCTGGCTCTTCGCCTCGGTTGGCGTCTTGGTATCGGCGCCACCAAAGATGGTGCCTCTGAAGGGCAGCAGCGGCATGATCTTCTCGTGGAACTGCCACCGCAGGCGGTCCACGACGCCCTCCACCGAGTCGAGCGCCGGCCGCACGTCCAGATACACGGACAGCGGGCGGCCGGGCTCTGGCTGGCCGCTGTAGAAGTCGATGACGTAGCGCACCTCCTTGCCGTCTCTGTCCACGACCCAGTCGTGGCGGTCGAAGGGCAGCACGGACCAGCCGAGCGCGTGCATGATGCGGGCCTTGGGGCTGAACTCCGTAGGCTTGCCCATGAACTTCTTGAGCTTGACGGGCTGCGCGGCCGCGTGGAAGCTCTCCCACTTGAGCACCTCCTGCCAGCTCTGCTCGTTCACCGTGTTGTGGATGGCCACGATGGTCTTCATCTGCTGCGCCTTGGGGTCCCAGCCCTTGCGCTTCATGGCCTTGAAGTACATCTCCTCGCTCGGGTACCCCCACTTGTCCTCGGTGCCCGTCTGGTGCTCGGGGGTGAAGTCGCTCTTGGGGATGGAGGACACGGCGCGCGCCTTCGACAGCCGCGCGGATCCGTTCACGGTGAAGCCCGCGACGTGGTTGGCTACACGCATCATCTCGGCGCTGAGGCCGGCGTCGCCGTCCACGGGGCACAAAGCCGCGTCGCTCGTCTTGGAGTGGTCCACTGGACAGCCTTGCGCTGCTGTAGGTGCAGGTGAAGCTGCAGCAGGCGTCTTGTGGTGCGGGTGCGGGCACGCCGCGGCGGCGGAGTTGACTTCGGCGGTCATGGCTGCGAATGAGCTTCTGCTGGCCGCAGGGTGGATGATGGATGGGATGTCCAGGCTATGTTCATCTTACATGTTTTGTTACCGTAATTTTGAAATATTCGTGCCGTTATTTTCAAAAACGGCGTAATTTTGGCTCACTGGGCCAGACCTGTGCAAGGGCATGGAATGCGATGAAGAAGTTTTCAAAATGGAGGGATGTGATTGGCTAGCAAAGCTGAAGTTGAAGTGCGAGCGCATTCACTCTCGATTCCGCATCCGCGCGCACACTCCAAGGCCCCAGCGAGAAGCGAGCATGTCTGTCCGTCGCGAGGTGGTCACGCTGTCGCAGCTGCTGCGCCGCAACGAGAATCCGTAGGCTTGACGTCTCTTTCTGTCGCTATCGACTCGGACCCTGAGCTAAGTGTCTTGTGCGTGGTCGTAGGAGCTCACGGCGTGGAGCTGGACGCGCGCCACCTTTGCCGCTGCAACGATCGAGACGCCAGCCCAACTCAGCGCCGTTCACTGGGATACCAGCGACTCCCACACAACAGCCTTTGAGCTTCACGCAGCAACTTCGGGATGCAAACCGCGTGTCGTCTTCGCAGCCGGAGATTGGGGCCAGTAGCCAGACGAGCAGCGCTGCGCTCTCGCAAGAAGGTGCGCTTATCTACAGGGATGCCGTTGCCATACTGGAGTTTTGAGGACGCTAAGCCGAGTTGTCTGGGTACAGTAGTTTACGACCCCGAGTGTGAACAGCTGAGCGCCATGACGTCAATGTCGCAGTCTTCCTTCTCGCAGACCCTGTCGCAAAACTTGCTGGGATCGAGTCAGGATGACCACGTGAGAGAGTGACCTCTCTCCCTGCGAAAACTCTTTAATCTCTTTGCTCTTGCTGCTGTTCTGACGGCGTTGTGTTGCTGTAGCTGCAACGTCTTCAGCAGTGGCAAGCACAGCACGCGCTACCACCGGTTCCTCCACCTGCTCACCCCAACCATAGTGAGAAGCTGCTGGAGCTAGAAAAGAACCTCACGCAGGCGTTTATCGAGCATGCATACCAGCAGAAGCAACAGCAGCAAGAGGTGATGGAGCGGTTTGCAAGGCCGATCAAAAATTCGGTTGAAGAAGTCAAGGAGAAGCTAGGAACGACCAGCGACGATCTGAAGCAGCAAAAAAATAGCCTTGCGGACCTGGCCGACAGCGTCAAGGGGGTTGCTAAATCCGTCACCGATCTCCGCCAGCAGGTCTGAATACCGGTGGTTAGCCGGATTGGTCTAGCTGAACTCACCGCGCTTGATGCCGATGCTCACAGAATCTTGAAAACAGCGCAGCTTGCGAAGAAACTCGCAAGGCAGTGGTCACTGAAGCAGCAGCAGTAAAAGCAGCACTCACAGAGCTTCAGGCCCGGATCGATACAGTCGAAGGTAGTGTGGTAACGTGCTCGGATAGAGTTTCTCGCGTTCTGGAAGGAGAAAGATCCGAGCACGAGGCACTTTTGTCGGCTATTGCGGCGTCATCCTGCAATTGTCCCGAAGAAGGTCTACCCGACGTTAAATCTGCTGAAAGCGCTTCTGGCTCTGGACAAACAACCGGAAAGCGGCGACGAAGCCCACAGCGATGCGAGGAGGCCGAAAGAAAACCTGCTCGTTCTCCCTCGATTGATGGTTCATCCCCGCGCGTCAGAGCTCGATCCTCACCACGCTATGAAGTCGACATCAGTGTGTGGCAGGAGGATGAGGCGGATTCTAGAGGCCTCCACCACGCTCTCGAGCGGATTGAGTCCCTCCGCTCCAAGCGACGCAGCTACCAGTACACTCGTTAATAGGCGTGGTGCTCCATCTAGCAGCTTCAAGAAGGAACAAGCCGCTTGACATAATACTCAGGTACCACACGAGCAGGCCCTGCATTTACCTCCGACAATGACAAGCCTGCGATGCTCGTTCGCATGTATTTCATCGTTTTTCTGTCATGTTTTCCTTTTTCAGGCCGTTCCCCCGACCACATATCGCTTTAATTCCCGCTCGTCCTGTGTCCATTCAGCACCTAAAACTCCGGTCGCGTCTGCAGGCCAGCCATTTAAGACAAATAATCGGTAAGTCAAGCCTCTCTCCGACTCACGACGTATCGACACTCCGGCCATAACAACGTACCGGGTAGCCAGCGCCGTGGGTGGGGTCCTGGATGAGCTTGGCGTACTCGTCGCGGAGGCCCTTGCAGGCCATCTTGTGGTTCACGCCGTTCTCGCGGTAGCACGTGGCCAGCTCCTCGCGCACGATCTTGAGCGTCTCCTGCGCGAGCTGCACACGCTTGGCGTACTCGCGCTCGGCGGCGCGGATGGCCAGGATCTCGTCCTTGGAACGGAGCTGTGCGGCGTACATGTCTGTCTGGATCTCTGGTCGCCCTCGATGCAAGCCCCGATACTCTCGGCAAAATACTTGACCGCCGGGATGCAAAGAGCAACGGTGGCCTCTGAAATGAAGGAGGGGGAGGACGGGAGACGGGTGGTAGTTATATACTGAATACAAGATTACGCGGATGGGGCGTCACGACAAGTGTACCATTTTGCTGGCTCAGTCGTACTTAACATTACCTGGAAGCGTTGCGGACTGTTCATGGCTCAATTCAACGCGAAAATCCAATCGTCTCTTTACGTGCAAGTAAGCGATCCCCGTAGACAGCAGTGTCAACTGCAGTGCACTGCTTCAAGAAAAAAAACTGTAGCCATTCTATTGAAGTATCGAAGTATCTATTGCTGGTCGGTCTGCTGCAGCGGACTTGTGCTTCTTGTGTTTCTTGTTGCCACCGCTGTTGTTGTGCTGCTGCTCTTGGCGCTTGGCCTTGCGCGCGTGAACCTTGTCGTCGAAACCACGCTCCGTCAGCTTCATTTTGGCCACGCGCGTGGCGGTGGTCACGTCGTTCAGCAGCTTGAGCACCTTCTTCTCCGGTGCCTCAGCCTCGTAATCGTCCATCTTCTTGCCCACCTTGGCCTCGATGTTCTGCAGCAGCTCGATGTCGTGCTGTGTCACGAGAGAGATGGCTTGGCCGCTGCGACCGGCACGGGCGGTACGACCCACGCGGTGGATGTAGTCGTCGGCGTCGCGCGGCAGGTCGAAGTTGAGCACGACGTCCACCTCGGGGATGTCCAGACCACGACTAGCGACGTCCGTGCTGATGAGGATGTGGCTGAGTCCGCTCTTGAACTTGCCCAGCGCTGCCAGACGTCGATTCTGCGACATCATCGAGTGCAGCGTCACGCACTTGGTGCTGAGCTCGCTGCCGATCTCGCCCACCAACTCGCACATCTTGCACGTGGACACGAAGATCATCATGGAGCGCAGTTGGCGCTTGGACGACGAGGTGGCCGCTTCCAGGAGCTGCTCAAGGTTCTGGTCCTTCTTGCCCTTGCGGATCTTGGGCTTGTAGTTCTTCTTCGTCTCCTGCTCCTCGTCTTCGTCCTCGCTCGGGTCCAGCATCTTCATCAGGTACATGAGGTACGTCATCTTGACCTGCGCCGGGATGAATAAATAAAACTGTTTAAGCGTGGCCACAGTCTTGACGCTGGGCGTGGCGTCGAAGCGGAACGCGTCGTCGGACAGCGCCGTCTGCTCCAGTCTGTCGAGATTGGCCGTCATCGTGGCGGAGAAGAGCAGCGTCTGCCGCTTGGCCGGCAGCTTGTCGAAGATGAAGCTCAGGTCCTTGGCGAACGACACGTCCAGCAGGCGGTCGGCTTCGTCCAGCACCACGTACTTGACCAGCGAGATGTTGGGTGGGTCCACGCGCAGCAAGTGGTCGCGGAAGCGGCCGGGTGTGGCCACGATGATGTGCGGTCGCTGCTGCAGTGCCAGAGACTGCTTGAGCATGTCCACGCCGCCCACGATGACGGTGCAACGCACCGCCATGGAGCTGCCGAAGGCGTTGAACTGGTCTGCGATCTGGAAGGCCAACTCCCTCGTGGGCGTGAGCACCAGCGCGTACGGGCCGTACGGGTCCTGACTCAGCGTGTGCAGGATGGGCAGCGCGAAGGCCGCCGTCTTGCCGCTGCCGGTCTGAGCACAGCCAATGACGTCGCGTCCCGCCAGGATGGGAGGGATGCAATGAGCCTGCACTGGCGTCGGGTGGCGGATGCCCAGCAGCTCGCAGCGCTTGACCAGCCACGGGTCCACGCCCAGGTTCAGGAACGAGATGAGCAGGTTGGACGCCGAGTCCGCGCTCTCCACCAGCACTTTGTCGTTCTTGCCATTGGACGGGGATTCGCCATCGGACTCAGAGCTGGACACTGAAGGCTTGGGCTCCTCCGCTTTGGGCGCTTGCACTTGGCGACGACGCTTGCCGAACAGGACGCTCATGGTGGTAAAGTTGATGCACTGACGTTTCAAAATGGCTGGAGAGGAGAGATGGTGTGAGATACACAAATGTAGCCATTTGATATTTGCAAAGATGGGTACAGTGCACTTCAACATGTTCCTGTTCAACATGGTTGTAAAAAAAACTCAAAACAATGATAAATTCCTCAGTTCTAGATGCGAATTTGATCTGTGGGGCTGATGCCCGTCCACCCCGTCATTTCCGTGTCTGCAAGACGGAAGTCGCCGTCCATTTCAACGCAATTGCGGACGGCGTACAAAAGTCGCTCTCGGCAGATTTCGTCGCTCGAGTAGCGTGGGAGCTGCAGCGCGAAGAAACACGTGTGCGACTTGGGCATCTGCGAGTCCATCCAGCCCCCGGTGGCTGTCGTCGATGCTCCCGCTGAACTGCCGCCGTCTCCGCTCCCTGACGATGCCAGCGCTTGGATTTTGAACTTCTGGTGGAACTGCGCAGACCCCAAAGGCAGACGCGAACGAGCCCACACGAACCGCAGGAACGCGCGCTTGTCCTCAGACTCGAGACTCTCCAGCACGCGCCAGAACCTCTGGATGAACTCGTCGGTGGGCGAAAGCTCTTCGTCGTACTCGGTGTTGGCCTGTAGCAGCTTCACATCCACCTCGGCGACGCCGCACATTCGCTTCTCCAGTTCAGTCCACGTCAATAGCGCCAATGCAGACACCGGCATGATGGAGTGCAGTCCTTGCTTGACGATGTTCATGACCTCCTCAGTCTCTTGCATCCGCGCTCGCAGCATGGCGTCCAGATATTCGTCCATGTTGGCTCGGGTCACAGCAGTGTTGGTGCCGTCGTCACACAGTTCGACCGTCCGTCCATCCGACAGCACTGTCGTGAACACCAAGTCCATAGCTTCCAGTTGCTCCTCCAACTCCCGACGTCTTGTCGACGCAGTGTCAGTCGTTTGACAGCGTTTGAGGTCGTCCGAAATGCCTCGCAGCGTCTTCCAGAGCGAGTACGCGACAAAGTCGATCTCTTTCAGCGCCTCCAGAGCGCTCTCAACGCTCGAGTCGTCTTCGGCTACGAGTTGTTTCCACACGGACATGGCCAAATCCAAGCGAACGCAGACGCGAGTCCGCAGACAAGTGCCGATCATCTGGCCGAGGAAGTGGAACATCTCGCAGTAGAGCTGACGCTTCTCTTCGGCGCTTTCTCCTGGTGAAGCTCGAGTCCTCGCTGAAGTTTTGAGGTTGTCCTCAACGTGGCGGCTGATCAACGCACCGTTGAGTACGAACTTCTCACGGTTTGCTCCGACTCCGTTCCGCCAGTTCGGACATGGTAGGAGGAAGGGGAGGACGCACTCCGATACCGAGACACCAGGGTCTACTTTCAAGGAAGTACTGCTGGGTCCCCCGTTTGCCGAGTTGTCGGCGTTGTTGGTGGAGTTACCGTCGGACTCTGGTACATGCAGCATCTGCAACTCAGCGAAGAACTGCGAGAAGAATTCTCGGTACGGGCCGCCGTAGTCGTCCACGCCTTCACCCTCGAACTTGACCTTAAAGCTGCGTAGTTGGCCGTCATCCATGGGGTGGGAGTAAACCATTCGCAGCGTCTTGAGCGGTAAGAAGTGAAGCTCCTCGAACGCTTGGCCAAACAACGAGAGGAAGAGGCTACTGATCGTTCCTTCGTGGCACTTCGCAGCAGCGGCTTTCAAGCGGTTTACTTGCAGCTGTGGTAGATCTTCCGGGTAATCGTACTCGTCGTCCGCCCTCTTGGGTGAGTTCGCTGTCCTCTCCATCAACGCGGTCCACAGCGAATTCTTCACGCAAACGAAGAGACTACCGCGACACTGGGACACCAGACGACACGGTAGCAAGCTCGAGTTCGGCAAGAAGTAGTGCCACGTGAGGTCGAAGAACGGCAGTGCACGACTCACGTACACGTTGCAGAAGCGCAGAAGCGCAAACCGCGCGACCACCATCTTCTCAAGCTTGTTCTGAGGCAGACCAAGCACGTTTGCCAACGGCGTAAGTTCTAGCACCGGGGTCTTGTCTTTCACGAGAGTGAGAAGTTGCTGCGGCGTCAAATTCCACGGACTGAGCCGTGACACCTCGCAGAAATCATTGACGACGCTCACCAACTCCTTGTCGACTGGAATGCTCCAAAGCGAGTGCTCCCCATACTCAACGAGCTCGTCTGGTAGCAAGGTCAACGACGGTGTCGGCTCTGAAGTGTTTTCATCGCTCACGGCCGCTCCACCAGCTCCTAAATCTCCAGACAAGTCTGAGACTCTTGAATCAACAGCGGCGATAGCAGACTCGGTAGGAGGGACAGGCAGCGATGCTGTCGTTGAGTTTGCCACATTGAGCACTCGCAGCTTGGACGGGTGGAAGAACCAGGCCCCCGGCTCATTGTCCACTTCCACCCAAATCCTCCCGACAGCGGCGCCCACGACAACCCCGTTGCCGCGAGGTGTTCGAACTCGATCGTCCGAGTAAAACCCAAGCTTTCCACACGTTCCGCGCGTGATGTCAACCCACAGCGTTTTCCCCGATCGTGTAGTGACGAACCTGGAAGACCCAACAAGCCACTCCGCCGTCATTTTCGACGCTGCAGAAGCCATTGCAGCGCGCATTGGCCGGTTTACCACCCAGTTGGACATGATCTCGCAGGCGATCAGACACTCCTCAACGCTCGCGCTTCCGTCTTCGCCTGTCGAAGTTATGGTATCATCAGCTGTGCCGCTGCAGCTCACACAACTGTCCTTCACAAACGATATCTTCTGGTGTCTCGAGTAGAACGCTACAGCGGGGCACACCTCACCGACGACGTTGTCGAACGCCACTCCAAGGTCAACTCCGTTCTTGCTGAACGATAACTCGCCCTTCTCGCAGTCTAAGCGCAAGCCAATGCAGTCGCCCTCCGTGAAAGTCTCACCGTACGCGCGCACTCGGTTGCGCTGGTAGTACAGGGCCTTGTCTCCGATAAACCCCCAAGACTGTTCATCAGCTCCAAGGAACGAGTCCAGGTTGGCTTGACGCGATGCGACGCCCACGAACAGGTAAGGAGAGCTCGACTTCTCGATACGAACCATCCAAGAGTGCACGCCGGTGGAGAAACTCGCACCAGCACACGCAGCTTTCCACACTTCATTCCCAGCGTAGGAGACGCTCAAACCATCGTCTGCGAATGTCAGCAAACTACTTCGACTTCTCTTGCGGTCAAAGTGCAGCGAACTGCCTTCCGCTTTCGGCTGCATCGGCGCTGAAGGAGGAAGCAGAGATACCAACGACTGCGACAGAGATTTATCACTTTCGTAGCTCAAATTTGACGCGGTTGCAGTGCCTGCCAAGTGTTGAGCGACACTCAAGTCACCGAAGCCGGCCAAACGCTGGAGAACGTGGAGGAGCTCGACGTAGCCTTGGAGATACTGCGAGAACAGCAGACGGCCTTGTATCAATTCCCGACTGTGCCGCAGAATTGCTGCCGTTAAGAACTCCCCGACAACAAGTTGAGACTCACTCACGAGGTCTGTAGCTGGAGATTTGTCCCCATCACTCCGCAGTACCGACAACAGTCTGCTGATAGTGCGAATCACCACAAACTTGAGCGGCAAATTCGTCGTACCGAGGCAGCGTCGTAGTCGACGCAGCACCGTCTTGGCAAATGGTTGAGGAAGCGAGAACTTAGCACCCGCGGTCTCAGCTAGTAGTGCGTCTACCAACCAAACGACAATTTCGACTCCTGGTTCCTCCAGCACAGTTCTGTCAGGACGTTGAAGGTCACGTTGCGTCCACAGAACAGCTTCGTAGGTCTTGCTCGACGCTGCAGCTTCGAGCTCCTCCAAACAAAACTCAAAGGCAGCACTTGTGAATGCAGCCACGTCGCAATCGATAAAGTAGCGTAAAGCCCGTGAAAAAACTTTATCAGCGGGGAGTTCTTGCAGTTGTACGGACTTTGAGATTGTAGATTTGGTTTTTGACACGACTGCGAACTGGTCGCCACGCAACAAAACCAACTTGACGAGTTTAAACCATTGGGCGTACGAGATCATCAAGCGCGGAGGATCGACATCGACAGAGACTCGTGCAGTAGTGGTCTGATACAGTAACGTGGCCATGCACTGACGGGCATACAAAATACACAAAATCTTCTCAAACCTTCGGAGGTGCTCAATGAGGCCCCTGAGATCGAGTTGGTTGATTTCGCCTTGGAAATCTTCCTCAAGTGCAGAACGTCGAGTCGACTCAGCAATGGGCTGGGGAGCTGTTGACGTCGTTTTGGCCTTCATTTCCATTGACTCCGCTCTCCACGACGTCATGAACCGCGACTTGGTGTTTGAGAGGTAGCCGCCGTCTTCGAAAGGGAAGTACATCTCACCAAATAGTTTTCGACCCATTTCCTTGTCGTTCAACGCGGGGGCAGCTACGTCTTCGCCTTCAGCTCCACCGACGCTGGGTTTTACTCCCGTACTTTGTGGGTCATTGTTGGTAGCGACTTCATCGGAATCCCTCCACGCAGTCGACTGGAGCCAGCTATTTGACGCGTTCAAAGGCGGAGGTTGAGTGGTGTCCGTTGCTGTCACGATGTCGTCTTCTTCCTCATCGAAACGCGGGGAATCGCGTCCTTTGTCGCGCTCTTTGTCCAGAGTTGACTGCAGTTTACTCAGGTACTCGAGGTTGTCGACTATCCAGGCCGACGCACTCACGATGTCGTTCTCGGTTTGCTTCAATGCCAGCACGCACCAATCTTCCGGGAACCCCATCAGCATCAACTCCTCCACAAACTCAGCCCGCGTTTCCTCGGATTCGTCGTCGTCTTCCTCGTCATTGTCAGCATCGTCGAGACTTCCTTCTTCATCGTCATCGTCGTCTTCCCCATCGTCTCCGTCGTCATCATCGTCTTCATCCTGGACAGGAACTCGAGCGTCTTGATCGTCACCTTGAGCAGGGTCCCAATTCTCGTCGCCTTGTCCATCAGACAAACCGACGTCAGCAGCAGCAAAACTGCGCCGTCCTGTGGCTCTCAAGACTGCGTAGCCAGGATTTTCTCCATCTAGTCCGGGCGCTTGAGGTTCACTCTCAGAACTACTGGAAGCGAAGATATCTGCCAGCTCGGACTCCCCCTCTTCGCCGAGCCCAACCAATGCTGCGTATACTTCGCGTCGTAGAGAACTCACTCGTCTCTCGATGTGGTAAAGCGTCTCGTGCTTGGGATTCCCGTCCCCTTTCACAGCCAACTCGACAACGACTTGAATGAGCTCTGGCTTCGCCAGTAGTTCGTCAGCACCGGCATCGCTCCCAGCTATTTGAACCAAAATCTTCAACAACATGCAACCAACGCTCATGGAGACCACCTCCTTCTCACAATTTCTTGTCGAGCTGCCAAACAGCGCAGGAATCAACTCACTCGACTTGTCCACCACAACGCTCAACAGTTTCTGCTGTGGAGCCATGGCGTAGATAACACTCGGACAAGCAACGTTGCTCCAGTTCGGGTTGCTCACTTCAGGCGGACTGAGTTCCTCAATGTTCACCTTGGAATACGTTGGACAGACGTCTGCGTCTTCAGCGTGCCAGCCGAAAACTTTCTCGTACCAGGTCTGAGCGTTGGGGCTTTCGGCACCACTCGAGTTCTCTATCGGTTCGAAGACTTTCGCGCTGTCATTCACACGGACGTACGCAAGCGTGTCCGGCATTGCTGGGGATTGTGTTGTGCCAGACGGAGACTCTGACGGATTGCGCTGCAAAGAACTCGACGCATGGTATTCAAGCGATAAAACTTGCGCGTATTCTCTCGAGCCTCGCATTTCCACGGTAACCCCAGGTCGTAAGAACTCGACGCCCCCACCGAGGAAGTAGAAGCACCCGATCGCTTCCACGCGTTTGATAGCGGAGAGTTGAAGCGCACACTTTCCAAATCGGACAGTGCGTGGCTCTGGCTGTTCAGGGTCCTCTCTTACGGGTAAACACGAGAAACTTTGTGCAATTGTGGACGTCGCGCGGATGACGCTTTGCTGCCACGCACCATTTGAGCACCTGAAAAGCTGGTGAAGAAGCTGATTCAACTCGTTCGCGATCATTAAACACTGGCGCTTGGACGACTGGAATCGGAGCTCAACGTCATTCTGCAGATCATTTTGTTGGTCCGTATTGTCTCGAACTTCAGGGGAGAATTTGCTGGCATGAATGCCGCTGGCGATCATCAGCGGCCAAGGCACATCAACAGCACCAGTATCACTCCCGTGAGGACATTTACTCAAGCAAAACCCGATAGTTCTGATCACCTGCTGCACAAAAACATCTTCTAAGCGGTAAAACCCGAGAGTTTCGGTAACCAGATTTGTGTCATCTTCCACGAGCACTTTTGAGGCCTTCAGAGGGTGTTGTAGAGGCAGTAGAGCGCACAACACCCGAATGGCAGACTGCTGTACCACTGCGGAATTGCTACCCAGAAAAGTTCCCCAAACCAACCGCATCCATTTGGAAAACTGGGATGTAAAGTGCACAATGCCCTCGGACGAAGAGCTTAGCAGGATCAGCAGTGCGTGTAGCTCCACGAGTTTGAATCGGTTGTTAGTGTTCCCGTCCGAAAGTGATGCAGACGGAGTTTTCTTCTCGTCGAACACAATCCGGACGTGAATGGGGGACAGCGAGCGATTGTGGAAGCGGAAATGACTCAACCAACCGTCAAAGCAGCGGAAAGCGCCGGACTTTGGTAACGAGAGTTCGGACGCGTTGTTCGACGTCAGGCGTGGGTCCCATTCGGAAGCTTTCATGATTCCAAGCGAGCGCGAGAGAAAATTTATAGCTGAAGTGACGGACGCCACAGCAGTCGAAGTCGGAGTTTTTGTATGAGAAGTTTCTAGCGCTGCAGGGAATCTACCAAAGTGGAAGGGTAGGTCGACGTTCCCAGCGGCCCAGATAGGAATACTTTGAGCCGCAAGAGAGCGCTGGCAGTCGAGTACGCCGTTCATATAGAGGCGAATTTTCGTCGCTTCTAAGACAACCGCCACGTGGATCCACTTGCCCCCAGCGACAGCTTGTTTGGAGAGGATTCGCTCCCAGACACGGCCTTTTACAGTGAATTCGCTCGAATCTCCTTCTCGGTTTAAGTCCATTAGAATCCCCACTTCCAGTTGCCAATTGTCGATACTCTCGGGTACGAGCACCAAGTAGAGGGACATCTCTCGCGCAGCACCGCGCAACACAACTAACTGGCGGTCGTGCAGTCCTTGAGGCAAGTCAAACAGTTCCCCCTCCGTACTCCGTGATGGTGTGGAGTTGATATACAGCCACGTGGTAACGCTGTATTCGTTCGGCTTGACCAGCGGGGACATTGGGGTGGTGGTGTCATTACCCGTTGGCGAGATCATGTCCTCGTAGCTAAACGTGAGTCCTCTACTCTGCGACGAAAATCGCTGCGGGGTTGTGATGACCTCGTAACTCCGTCGCACTGCCACAGGAACCGCCGGCGTAGATTCTACCATCGTTTCTGTTCTAGTAGTAGCTTGTACCGGCAAGAAGGGGTTTGAAATCGAGACGGCTTCGATGTACAACAACTCGGCGACTCCTGCTAGTACTGGGAAGGTAGGCACATAGACTTCTCGCTGGGTGAGAGCGCTTCCTTTATCGCCAATCTGCACTGCGAAATGCACTAAAATATAGCGAAACAGAACCCACAGCGTGTCTTCCAAGCGCGAGAGCTGCTTGTGAACGACGAATTGAGCCAGTGTTGGCTGACCCCCACTCCTTCCAACACTAACGCTGTCCACGGGTGGAATCTGCTCGCCGTTTGAACGTTTATTGGCAAGTCCTTGTAGCATTTCTTGAATCACGCCGAGTATGCCGATATCACTGACGAACTCGAACTGCTCTGCGTTGAAGTGGACGCCCCAGGCACTGAGCAGCACGATAACAATCCAGAACATCGAGCTGGCATCCGTTTCTCCAGGCTCCATCAACACGGCCGCTTTGTCCGTCATCATCTCCGTCAGGTGACCAACGAACTCCGAGAACGCATCGCTGTGGAGACTCGAGTAGAAGTGGCCAACGTTCCGAGACCCCGTTAGTATCGAATGACCAGAAGACTGAAACACAAACACCTGCGAGACTTGGTGGACGACGTCGGCTTGAATCGAATCGAACGAGACGATGGTCAGAAGTTCCCACAAAGTTTCGAGTCCGCGGACAGAGGAGCTCACGCGTCGACAAGGATCAACGAGCAGAGCTCTGACTGCGCTTTTCGTCGACACTGCTTCGTCCGACGTAACATAGGACAGAACTTCCTGCGAGATGCGACTCGATGCATCTAGTCGGTTGGGTTGAGATGCAGTAGCAACGCTCTTCCACCGCATTACCGTGTGTAGAACAATCCTCACTCTTCGCCATTTCGACGTAGGGAACGCTACCAAGAACGGTAACTTGTCCTCAGTGTACGTTGTATGGAGATGCCGCTTAGCCGACGAAGCCGAAAACCTGAACGCTGAACTGGCGGATACCAGGAACGCAGGGTCACAAGGTGCGACGTAGCCCGCGTCTAACTGGAGGTTCAAGTGTTCCTGCTCTTCGTGCACGTCGACGAGAACCAGAAGCTTGCACCGGTCGAGAATCGACTTCTGGAGAGCTAAGATCCGATCGAGGGAGTTCACGCGAGGACTGTCAGCGTCAGGATGGGGCAAGTTCTTAATCTCCGTCTTCTTGGCGGCAATTCGACGTCGTAGTTGAGCCACCCAGTGCCATAATCTCATCAACGCTTTCGGTGGGGGCCCTCGCGCTTCAGGTGTCGATCGGGTTAGACCTAGAGCGAAGTGATATGCTTGAGCATCTAGCACGTTGTGGTGAAGTAAAGCTGCGAAAACTGCTGCCTCGATCCGAACGTCATTCTCGTGAATTTGCCGCTCTACTGAATTCGCAGAGGCTTTGAGGTTCATCGAGAGCTGAGACTGCCGCACGATCATTCGGTAGGACGGGTCCTTCTTCGCGTAGCTGTCTCGGATCCAATCGCAGAGCTTCATCGCAGCGTTAGAAGCGTCCGAATCGCCTCCACTCTGCAGCGAATTCAGGAACCTCTGGATGGTACCAGACCGGAACATTTCTCCGTAGTTGGCGTCGGAAGGCAGCCCCCACGACAGGAAAATCTCTTTACTCTCAGACGATGGGGGCAGAATCAATGAAAATGGCTGCGTGCTGGAGCCCAGTGGAGAAGGCGAAGCTACAAAAGGTGTGTGCTGTACAACTCGAGCATTCTTCGAGTGCTTGATGCCTTGCGCCAAGTATTTCGCAGTCAAACCACCACGAAATAGTGGACTTGACTGCCACCGTTCAGACAGCTCGCACACGTCACCGTCATAGCCGAAGCAGGGGTCTCCAATGACCAATGTCACTGCCATTTCGGCAGCGAGAACGGCTAATTCCTTCTCTAATCTGTAGTGCCAGGGGAGCGCCATCGCATCGGACGTCGTTAGCGTCTTCTTGTTGACGGATTTGCCATCTTCATCATGAGCAGATACAAGTGACATCAAGTTGCTGTCGCTTTTGCGTCGGAAGCTCCCAGTATTCTCTTTTTGCGGAGGTCGGGGACTTACAGAAGACGTAATACCGTCGACAAACAGTTTTTCCGCCTCCTCCACAGCACCGTCACGCCGATTAAACCCATCCAGCAATCGAAGTAAAGTCTTGAGTGTTGGCAACAGCGCGGCAGCAAACAGCGAGTTGTTGCTGAACTCGAACAGACTGACGAGCAGTAGCGGCAAGAACTGACCCACGATCGAGTGCTCGACTACCTCCATAACTTTTGCGTGCACTGCTTCATCAGAACCAAAGTCTACGCGGTCGCATCCGTGAGTTGGACTGGGGAGAGACTCCAGCGAGAAAACCTGTCCGAGGACTTCGCAACATTGACCCAAAGTTGCTAGCGTGAAGTCAATGAAGCAGCGCCAGGGGGTAGGAACTTGAGCTAAATCGTTTCCATCTACACGGAAGACGCGATCCACAACGCCAGCGATTTGGTCTTCGATCCCGATACTCGGATCTACCTCGTCCTTCAAAGTCCACTCGTGAACGCTCGCTGCCCAGCTCGAGAGATGTTTTTGCAGCCCTCCAAGCGTATCGAAGAACGCTCGTAAAGTCGCTTCTTGTCGAGGTTGAGCTGTCTGGGCAGCGACTACATCGCCTAGTCGACGTGAGAAATCTGCTGCAATGCGCTCGAGCAGTAGCTGGTACACTTCAGTGATAGGGGACATCAGCTCGCTCTCGCCTGAAGTTGGGGCGGTGGACGCTAAGGGAAGGAACCGAACGAGGAGCGAATCTTCAGTCATTCGCCTCAGAAGCGGCTCAAGCAGAAGCGCTTTTGACTTTGGCAGGACGTCGACAGACCAGAGATCACGTCGGCAAAGCTCTCCACAGGAATGTTCAGGAGTCTCGTGAGTCGAGAGCTCGTGCATCGTACGCATGCAGAACTGGCGCTGAAGACATTGACAAGGGAAGAAGAGCTCGAACCCCTGCATGAGCGTTAAAGTGGCTTCGTCTGCGACTCTGGTCGCGTTCTCACTCTCGCTCGGGGCATTGTCGAGCACGTGGCAAACATTTCGTCGATGCTTGATATCGACCAGCGAAAGCAGAACTTCTCGTACCTGTAAAACCGCCACTCGGGTGCGATCGAGCTCTTTGGCCCAAGGTTTGGTGTCACTTGTGCAGGGTTTACGGGTAGAAGCTTCTGGAGACAGCAGAATGACCGCCTTTGCCATCCCAGAGCGCAAAAGTTGCGATAGATTCGCTTGGAGGATCCGAATGCATGCAAGCAGCATGTACATTTGGAGTTGGCCGGTTGGCTTTGGACGTCTGGGAGTAGCGGACGGCTGAGGTGCTAGAAACAACGAAAGTTGCGATGTCGCCTCGATCTTCTTGGTACTGAGGTGCTTGAGCAGAGCTGCGACGCTCTCGAACGTAGAACTGCAGTTGTGAATCCCAAACGACTCAAAACTTCCTTCGAAGGTGCAGCTTGCGTCAAACGAAGACGCTGTAGCATTCGTTGTAAGAGACTCAATGACACTCATCGTAGGGTGTTGAAGCGTGGGGTAACTTCCAGGCTTGGGGATAAACGGTTGACAAAGTCTGTCGAGTTGGGCCAGTATCACCACAGCGACAAACAGAGCGTCCGCAGAGTCCGGAGGAGCCTTGGTCGTGCTTCCACCAGAGCTCGGATTTCTTGTCAGGTGGTTGTCTTCATCACGGAAGTCGTCGTCGGTAGAGTCGATCGCAGGGACTTCGACGCCGGTGTCCGTCCTTTCATGCGAAGCGAAGGTCCTCGTCAGACTGGAGCTACTGTGGAGCTCCGGGCGCTTGCTCGGGTCGAGTAGCTCCTGGACAGCGGGAGACGACAGAATCTCTGTGTGTGTGATACCGTTAGACGCGGACGGAGAAGCCTCCCCCTTTGCATTTCCAGCCGAGTCTTGGTCGTTCTTCTCGTCGTCCTTGCCACCCGTAAGCACAACGGTGTGGTAAAACCCCGCAGCCACCAACGCGACTCGTTTGCCAACGAAATCGTCGATAGGAAACGGATACACGCGTTCATTCGTGTCGCCCGTGCCCAGTTGTCCGTGATTGTTCCGGCCAAAGACGTACATGACTCCGTTGTCCGACACCGCGATCGTGTGATAGCAGCCACACGCAAAGCGAACGATGTCTTTGCCTTCCAACTCCTCAATCAATCTGGCGTACGAGAATCGCTGCTGCTGGAGCTGGAGATTCGCTGTCGAGCTCGCAGTGGCGCGGCCTAGACCAAGCTGGCCGTAGTCGTTCCGACCGAACCCAAACAAATGCGCTCCACTGCAAAGGACGATGCTGTGGTAGTATCCGCAGCGAATCTCCAGACACTCGTGCTTCTCCAGTCCACCCCGTACCTGCACAGGGACGAGTTGGTTCTCCATCGAGTCAATTCCTAGTTGGCCGTAGTCATTCTTGCCGAACGCGAACGCCTTCCCCGTAGCTGTGACCACCATGGTGTGATACTGTCCGCAAGCGACGGAGACGACGTGTTGATCGCCCATGGCCTCGACATGTTGAGGAACTTTGCGGTCAATGGAGTCGTTGTGGCCCAACTGACCATAGTCATTCCGACCGAAAGTGTACACGAACTGCTGGCCGCCGCCGTCCTCCTCGCAGGCCGTCACAGTGTGGTAATAACTGCACGACACGAGTCTCACGACCTTGTTTTCCAAGCTCCGCACAATCTTCGGCACGCTTTCGCTCGCAGTATTCCCATGGCCGAGCTGACCTTGGTAGTTATAGCCGCAGGTTGCAGCGCGGCCGTCCATCGTGACGAGAATCGTGTGTTCACATCCGTTGTAAGCGTGAACCTGCGCAATGGCGTTCTCCGCCATCTTCGGCATCTCGCTCAAGTGGCTCACGCGGGCCGTCCCCCCTTGGCCACACTGGCCGTTGTCGTTATACCCGCAAGTAAGCACTTTTCCATCGGCTGTCAACGCAATGGTGTGCTCGTTGCCGGCGCCGATCTGTACGATGTCTTTCTGCTGGAGCGACTCGACTCGTTCGAACGACTTGCGATTCGCCGTGTCTCCATGGCCAAGTTCTCCATACGAGTTCTGTCCACAGCTCCAGACTTCTCGGTCTCCTTCCTCCTCATCTCCGATGAATGTGTTGGTAAAAGTACTGAAGCCACCCGCGCGTGAAGCCTGAAGCGGAGCCGTTGGTTTTCCTCGTGAAGCTCGTGTTGGCGCTGAAGGCTTTGCACGATCCAACTCGATCAGCACCGACTGAACGTTGAGCGCTTTGAACTTCGGACATCTCGCGGTCACGACGGGTGTTTCACTGCGAGTGCTCATAGCTGAAGACGACGAGTCTCGGGTCAATGTCTCTTTCATCTTGGTCATATCCAGAGAGAGACTCGCGTTGCCCATGAGAATCGCGTCTTTCAGCTCGTCTTTCGTCCTCTGTTTGGTGATGAGATTGTTGCCTGGACTGCTGTACAGCAGTCGGTGGTGTGGTGTCATGGCAAGGTTCACTGCTGTTGACCCCGCGGTAGTATTCGCGCCGATCGCCTTCAGTCCCTTTGACAGCGTCTTCCTCCTGAGACTGTCCTGGACTGAGCTGTCTCCGAGCATTTCACTCTCCCGTTTGCTTTGAGGACTTCCCTTCTGAGGTTTACTGGAGTCCGGACGACTGACCCCCGTCTCCTTCGCCTTCAACTTGACTTGAGCTAGTGTTTCATCGTCATCGCGACCTGAATTCCTTGGAGAAGGAAGTATTTCATCCGTACGCACTGTAGCAAGTGAAGGGACCGAGGAAGTGAGCAGCGCACGTGACGATAGTGAGCTTCGAAGCTCCTTCGCCCCTGCGTCGACCGTGTAGTCATCAGCACCAAGCAGCACTCGAAGCACGACGAGAAAGTCTCGTACAGATCCGGTCGCTGCAGCGAGATGAATCAAGCCGTTCACTGCGTTGGTGCGGTCGAGCACATCCAGTTCCCCATTACCCGACGAAATCGCCGGCAGCTTCGGGGACGACGACGGGATGTTCGTAGGTCGAGGACACATGTCCAGCAGGAAGCGCTGCATCTTGTCCGCCAAGTCCGCGACGTCCGCTGCGCCAGGAAATGGCCCAGAGGACCCAAGACAGCGAGTCGACCCTCGACCTGTCAAAGTGCCAAGCCCCGATACATTGCCACCAAGTCCCCGCCTCGGAGACAGCGCCAAGAAGCCCATACTGCTGAGCAACGGCAGTAGGTCCTCTAGGAACTCACGACGCTGGGCGACAGTGGCGACTGCCGGGTCGTGGAGGTCACTGAGCAAACACACCAGCACTTGGATGCCCATGGCCGCTTCTCGCACCACCTTCTCCTTGGGCTTGACAGTCACAAGTCCAACGGGGTCAGCAGTGGGTCCGACGTCTGACGGGGTCTGCAGACTGCAGGCGATGGCGAGATTCAACTGCACCGCCGCCTTCCTCTGTCGATGCTGAGCGGCGACTGCTTCGTGCATGCTCTTCATCAACTGCCGGCGTAGAGCGATGAGTTGATACACTGGATTGGGGAACGCGCAGACTCGTCGCAGTGCCTCCTTGAGTTTGGTCACCATCAGAGCCGCCAGCTCCGACTGCTGCAAGTCTCCGAGCACACACAGAGCGTTGGTGAGTTCCCGCTCGCTGTCGTCACCGCCGTCCGAAGTCTGCGTGGACGTCAAGTCGACCATCAAAGTCTCGTCTTTCGAGTCGAACTCGTCGTCCTCGGAGGCGCCTCGAGCGGCTTTGGTCTGCGCCGCTAGCAGCCGTTGTCTGATGGTCTTCTCGCTCAAACTCGCGGTCTCTCGAAGGTTCGAAGCGTTCGGTCTCCCGACCCGACGAGCTCCTTGAGTGATCTCGATGCGTCTCAGCTGCTTGGCCAGGAACTCCTCGTCCCTCAAGTGGGCGAAGGTGAGACGACCCCACCGCAAGTCCAGACGATGCACAGACGCCGTCGAATTTCCGGTGGTGGACGACGCTGCGAATTGCACGGAACGAGGCTCGTAGCCCGTGTCATTGACATTGGCGTGCTCCATCGTAGGATATCGATACTGCACACGAAAACAGAACGACGCTTCGACTACGACGCCAAGTGCCACTCGGACTCGACACTAAAAGTACTCAACGACCCTACGATTCAACGATTTTCTAGAGTCTGAGATGCAGTCCAAATACTTTCGGTGGTAACTTAGTCGAAGCAGCGAAATGCATGGAACGAGTCTCACCATTGACATTTTGTGTGTGGACATGTCCGTATTCAGACAGACTAGACGGAATTAGAAGCGCCAAGTGCCACTCGACTCTCAGTACCCTCCGATGGCCCCAATCCAGGAATCCCGACACTTCCAGTCATTCCAGCGCTAAAATGCACGGAATTCAAGTGTCCGGCATGACAATCCCGCGACAAAATTGACTCAAACCTCCGTTCACCCCAGTGGGGAAAATTGACATAGACATCCGATGTAGTTAGTCGCCTTGGGAGTCCTCCCTCCGTCACTTTACAATTTGCTGCGTTCTTCACTCACTCCACCAAGTTGTAGTACCCCCCCCCTTCTCAACACGATGACGCTGCTGTTCAGGTCTCTCGTCTCGCTCTCACTCTTGAGTTTCTCGGCGGTTGTTCAATTCGCGTCGGGGATCGAGTACACTGCCAACGGAATCGCCATCGTGGGCACAACCGAGTCTCTCGACATCAACGTGGTCGCCGGAGCCTCTCGCCAGGACCTCATCTCGTACGACTTCGCGTCGTACATTGCTGTCCACTTCGCCAACTTCAACCTGCCGGACGGAGACTCCGTGGTCATCACGTCCCCAACCGACAACTCGAGCGTCTCACACACGTACACGGGGCGGGGGCGCGACCAGAGCGGGACGTTCATCGCCAGCTTCGTCCCGGGCAGCTCCGTCACCGTCACGTACACGTCCGTCGGAGCGGCCACAGCTGGACAGGGCTATCGCATCACGGGCTTCTCCCGCGGGTACCCGACCATGGACCAGGAGTCCATCTGCGGCGACGGAGACCAGTCGCTGCCCGCCAAGTGCTACGCGCCAGGCACCAACCTGTCCGAGGGGCTGCCTGAGGCGTACGCCAAGGCGCAAGCGGTCGCTCGACTGCTCATCAACGGCACGTACCTGTGCACTGGCTGGCTTGGAGGCAGCGAAGGCCACCTCTTCACCAACCACCACTGCTTCGAGCAGGAGGACTGGGCGCTCACCACGGACTTCGAGTTCGCGGCCGAGAGCTCGTCGTGCAGCGACCAGTGCGAGACGCAGCTCGGCTGCGCGGGGACGATCGTGGCCACCACGTCCACGTTCATTGCAGACAGTGAGGACATCGACTACTCGGTGGTGCAGCTCCCGGACTGCGTCGATCTGAGTGCGTACGGGTATCTGCAGCTGCGGGAGTCGGGTCCTGTGGTGAACGAGTCCATCTACGTGCCGCAACATCCGGACGGCTATGCGAAGCGCATTGTGAGCACTGTGGACGATGGAAGCGACTCGACGATCCTCAGTGTGGGGGAGGACGGAAGCTGCGGCACGGACCAGGTGGGCCACGACGCTGACACGCAGGGAGGCTCCTCCGGCTCGCCGCTGCTGTCGACCAGCGACAACCTCGTGGTCGCCATCCACCACTGCGGCGGCTGCGCGAATGCAGCGATTGATGTCCGCACGGTGCTCACCGACTTGGCGGCCAAGAACGTCACGATCGAGAACCTCGTGGCGTCGGACGATGCGGCCCAAAGCGACCCGCCGGCGTACGCGCAGACGCCGTGCACTGCTCAATACCCGACGCACTCAGCAAGGACCAGGAAGGTGGGGGCAGCGTCGAACGCGACTGTGAGCAAGACGACGCCATCACCGCTAGGGACAGTGGCGGCCTCGACGGACTCGCCGTCGACCAAGACAACGAGTTCCGTGTCTACGTCCAATTCGACATCTTCGACCACTTCAGCCACGACGACGACGACCTCAAGGACGGACACCACGGGGTCGACTTTGACCTCGACGTCGACTGCAGCGTCGAAGAACGCGCTGACGTCCGCCTCGGTGGTGACGTCGACGAAAGCCACGACGACCTCCTCAGCTCCGTCTAAAACGTCGTCGACGCCGGTCAGTTCGACCTCAAGTAGCTCGTCGAAGACGACCACATCGACCTCTTCAGTTTCCAGCTCGACGGTGTCGACATCGACGTCAGCTACGACTTCCACAATGGCGGATTGCGACTCGACTGCTGCCTCGACGTCGAGTTCGACTTCGACTTCTACAGCGAGTACAGTGGACAACGGCACTGTTGTTGCAAAGCTCAAGGCTGCTGTGGTGGGGTCGCCAGCCTCTGCTGCAGTGAAAACAGGGTTGACACCCGTACCTACCTCGAGGACGACGACGCCGGCATCAACAAGGGCGACCGCAACGCCGGTGACTCCCTCGCCAACATCCACGCCGAAGCCTTCGACGCCGGTCCCGACTCCGGCTTCGACGACGGTATCAGCGCCATCGCCAACGCCGACCGCAACTCCCAAACCGACGACAGCAACGCCACCAAGTGCGACCCCAGCAGCAACTACCGCGATACCGACGACTTCGAGGCCAAGTGTGACCCCAGCGGCAACTACTTTGACATCGACGACTCCGAGACCTAGTGCGACTCCAGCGGCTAGTACGACGTCACCGTCTGCAGCGACCCCCAAGCCTTCAACTCCAGTAGCGAGAAGTGGCAGCAGCGGCTGGGGCGACGTCGAACAGAACTAAGAATCTCCCTACGTTGAGTCTGTGGGTGGAGGACGCGAGGAACGAACTCGTCGTCTAAAAATGCACAACTCCTTCCTTCTTCATTTTTTTGGTTGTCTGTACATAACGGACTTACTGAAACCGTCGGCCACGCCAGCGTTCGGTCAGAGCCGATGACGAGGCCATCCCCCAAAATAGATATCTTCAAAATATATTCATATTTTTCGTTTCAATATTTTATTTTGGTAATTATTCAATCTCAGAAGCGGAATTTATGTATCGCCACCCAAATGTTCGGTGCAGGGCATCTCCCAGCCATTCAAATTGATGTGGTTGGACCCATCCATCCAGATATGACAACCCGGGTGAGCTCACAAACAAACAAGCACTTCAGCGAACACCCTCCCCAGCACGCATCACCACGTCAAGATGGCCGACAACCTTCTCGCAGCTGCCCCCCCCGCGCCCAGCCTTTACGCTAAGACAGGTAGCAGCGGTCTACTTCAAGCCCTGCCTGGACGACGAAGGCATGCCTACATGCTACTACGCGTGCAAGTAGTACGGAAACTGCTGGAAGCATACGTCTCGGAGTGGGTACACCAATCTGGTGTCCCACGTTCGATCTGGCCACCTTAACTACGAAAGCGACATGCGCGACACTAGTGTCGCGGCTACCGGCACGCTATTATCATTAGTAACCCAGAAGGCGTCGAGCCACTACACTTGGCTGTAGGTTGTGATGGGCAACTTACCGCTCCTTTTGCGAGTCCAAGGAGACGCTCCAGTAAGTGTTTGCTTTCCTATTTTTGGGCAAAGTTTAGTAACTAATGATCTATTTTGTTGATTAGATACACGAAACTGAATCCTATTTCGGTCAGAACCATGGCCGCGATAATCGAGGCGGTGGAGAGTGTTATAGGCGCCGAGATGTCCGATTGTTTTGGGATCATCGATGGTTGGTCTGATGGCATGGAGCACTACCTCGCCGTCTTTGCTTGCTACGAGACGGAGGCAGGGCCACAGTACCCGCTGGTGTCGCTGGCTCCGGTTATCGACGAGCCCGACGACCAGCTGAATGCGGAAGGACATAGCTATTGAGCGGTTTTTACCATATTTCGGTAAGTCAATTTCGGGGTGCAAGTTTTTGGTCAGTGACAACTGATCCGTCAACATGCGGCTAGCTAACCTGCTTGGCGCGCCGTTTGTTGGCCGTGCAAACCACCGACTCAACTTGGCAGTTTGCGACTACCTCGGGCCGTACGACAACATTCGGGAAGAGGTGCAACAGCTCAGACGGAAACTGCGCACGCTGAAACAGACCGCCAAATTAATCCCCAGCGACCAAATCATTTTTCGTACTTTAAGGAAAATCCAATCATGTTGTCAAACACAACCAGCAATAGCCGGGCTATACTTAAAAATGGTCTAGTCCCGATTAAGCACGGATACATTTGTTTTTTGAAAAACGCGACACACCACTTTCCCTGTACCTCCAACATGCTGGAATATACAACGTCGCTAGTTGCTTGATCCTGTATCCTTACGCATGTTGGGCATAAAGTGGGCATCACGTACTTTCCGTAGTTGCTTTTTTTATCAAGAAACAGGACATCTCCTCGTCTATGAAAACAGCAATCAAAACCATTGTAGCTAAAATTACTGATGTAAGAGAGAGAAAGCAACAGCATCCATTGTTTTTCGTTAGCTACCAGCACGCACATCAAAGGAAACGTCTACACGAAGCGCGCCATCCTCAGGCCTGCCTACCACTTGCCGCCATCAGTATCAGATTTGTCTCCTTCTTCCGCGGACTCCTGCACTTCTTCCTTGTCCCTCATTTTTCTACCACGGCCTACTCCTCTACGTCCTATCGTATTATCACCTGCGGCTTCGGCGCACCTTACCTGCGCAGCTATCGCTTTCCAGCACCGCTGCTGGTCAAGTGGCTCCTGGTAACGCGCTCAAGGCGAAATTAAGGGTATTCTTACATTGGAAGTGCCGTATCGGATAGCATTTGCCACCTGGAGGTATTGGGATTTCTTTCCACAGCAGCAGGATTACAACTTGGTCAACGGACGGTAGAGACTAGGGAGTATTTGTAAACCTCTTGGGCGTGCTGTACCGTGCTACAGTATAGCTCGACTCTATTTACATACACATCAATACAAGTTATCTAATACATCCTTTTAGTACACAACTTGTTGACTTAGAGAAAAAATGAGGACCCAAGGGTCCAAAATGTTCATGTGGTAATGTGATGGCGCGGCACAGCATGTCATAAACGGCGTGGCTTCCACTTGAGAGGTTTGCCAGTAGCGTGCTGGCCCGTTGGGGTGTACAATGAGTTCATTGTCAACTCAACCAAGACCACAGGAAGTGCGAATTGCCACTAGAAATATGTTTGTAGTGCATTCGAAATTTAATTTTGATATTCGCGTACATCCACATCATATTATACGTACGCATTCACGCTGCCATCACCGAAGCCAATGTGTGTGTGTGTGTGGACTGGTCTGCTCACTCAATCGCTTGCGTGTCGCCCTCCAGACCGCTTTCATGTTCACGGTTGGCATTGTTGTAGCTACTTGGAAGCAGCAGTTTCTTTCTTCGCCTCTTTTGCAATCGCCCGGGCGTTTGGCTGCGATACTTCTTACCCTCTGTATTTGGTCTACAATCGAACACCTTTGTCGGGACGGCTGACGTCCTGACTGTTCGCATATCTATCAGCATATGAGACGACGTCAAGCAAAATGAGACTAATCCACCAAATTACGAATCACGATTTAGGCATACTACGAACGACGTGTGTATTACGCTCATTGGTTGCGAAGAAATGCTGAGTTCCCGAGAAGATGTGTTCATCTGAAAACATATCGCCATTTTCATGGGATCAACATTTTGGGATGTATTCGAGCGCTGAGACTGCAATTTTTCTGGATTTTAACATTTGTACATTGTCGAAAACATCGCGTGTAAAGAAATCGAACTAGAATGTTTTACGCTTTCTACGAGCAAGGTTGCGTTTGAAATTTTGGATGTCCGGTTATGTCTGAAATTTGATTGGTCAACTTCAAACACGATTATCTTGATAACTCTATTTGGTTGATTAATATCATTGTGTTTCACGTCGTCTCATATCTAAACACGTATGTCAGTAAAAACATGTTGCATACAAATCAGGTTTCCAGCCTGATTGGTTTTCATCTTCCCTTCCCTCCTCGTCCTCCTTCGCATTCTCCTTCTCTTCATTCATATCTTCCTCTTCCTTCCTGTTTTCGTCTTCATCGGCGACGCCCTCTTCTCCTACGTCTTTGTTGTCTTGTTCGCATAGCTCATTTCGTCGTTCTGCTTCCGAATTTTTCTCAACTTGCCAGACCCGGCAACAGCTTTTGCGTCGACAGCACTGCCTATTACAGAGCCATCCGCTTGCTTGCGCATAGATACGAAGTATCCTTCACCATTGGTGCGAGTCGATGTTGCTTGAGGTTTCAGTCTTGTTAGTCTGCCAAAACCAAATTAGTGTCCGTGGGCCTGCCGCATCTCAGGTATTATCTCTACATGTGTACCTTAGCGGGGCGGGAGCGGTCGTTGCCTTAAGATGTTCATGAACGCTTGAACTCCTAGTTCGGTTAGTGCTCGACTGATATTCTTCACTGGCAGCTTCTCCTCGGCGCGGCAAATTCTCGAATGAGCCCCCGTCCACACAATCTGCACTTTGATCGGATGCTTTCATCGAAATTTTTGTAGTTTCCTGCAACCTTTCTATTGTACCAATGACTTTTCTGTTGATCACATCGTACCAACCCATGTGCATCGAATTTTTATGAAGGATTTGCTTATAGTTGATTTCACTATATTTTGGCCGTTTTAAGAGCCAATCCCTATACAAACATGTTGAGCATACAACGTGAATTCATGCTGTTTTATACAGCCTTGGGCATTGTGGGGCTAAGCTAAATTGGGTATCTAGAAGTTGCGATTTTGGTACATGGCTATCTTTCCTTTTTAGGACCAAAACGACACTGGTGCCCGTCTTGCGGCAGGACAACCGCTAGTTCTCGACGTTCGCGATGCTTAAGCGCTACTTCCGTCTACTAGATCATTTGTCGGCGGACGGCGAAGACCTGGCAGACTACCTCCCCTCCCGGACGACTCACCGCAAACTCGCAGGGATTCTGGACAGCCTGGCGACGCAGAGTCTGTCTCCAAGCGCCTCGAAGCTGATGGGCTAACACGGCTGGATGCGAGGGACCTCTGGGACGACCTCATCGAGATTCTCCCTTCGCTGGCGAAGTATCTTGGCAAGTGCATTGGGTTTGCTGTTATTTGTTTGTGGAAATTTTGTATTTAACATATTTGGCTTGTTATGTATCCATAACTGCTAGCACCGGATGCCGATATAGTGCACTCCGTGGCGTTCGAGCACACTGTGATGAAAATCCTTGTCGGTGAAGCGTCGCAGCTTTGGTAACCTATCATTCCGATTATCGGGAGAATTATATCCGACGATTGTAGCAACTGCAGCACATTTGCGCCGAAACACGGAGTGAGAACAAACTTGTTTGTCATCAGCCAGGAAGCGATAACCCTTCATGTTTTTAAGTTGTGTGTTTTGTATCTCCACCGGGCATTGTCAACATTCAATTAATGGAGATGTTGGGCGGTATGATGCTCCAGATTCCACTGGTTGTAGCATCACGTTCATGGTTCGATCTTCAAACTAAGCTTTAGCATACGTTCCCAAAACAGCTTCACAAAACGAGCACGAAGAGGAAAACGGCGAGCTCGTTAGCACTAATAATGCCGCCATGCTTTCGACCAGACACCTCTTGCGGCTTCGATAAAGTGGGGAAAATCGATTGAACGAGCCGCCGACCTTCCTGAACTGCATCATTTGTGTCACCACGGTTTGTGACAGCTTTGTCGAATGCATGGGTGTGAATCACGAGCGGTTTTTCCACCTCGTTCTGTGCCTAGGCGCTGTATTTCATCATAAATTAAGCCTTCTCGATCCCTGGACGGCAAAACGAAAGATAAGTACTGTTGCCATTTATACATGGTATTTTAACCATCGTACCTTCGCCCACGCTTAAACTCTTAATGTCGTGATTTATCTTAAGGACCGAACTCACAATAGGAACGTAATTGTCTAAGTACTCGCTATCGACGGACCGCTGTATAGATAACAATCCGTCCCCGCTCCAAGTTGTTTCGACGCATACACCTTGGTAAAAACATCCTGCCGACGTTGCCTTTTGGCGTGCGTCTGGTTGGCATGAGTACGGCCTTGCGCGTGTCCAGCGGCGAGTCTGGTATTGGAGTAGCCGTTTTGAGATGAGCAACACAGCTTTCGGGTTTGCCGGTGAAGCGTCTAGCGGCTTCGGAAAAGCAACTCGGTAGTGTATCCCGGCGTCACGGAAAATGCCAAGTCGTGTAGATTCATGCTCCAGTCATATCTCTATGAGCTCAGACCCCCAAGCGCTGCCTTATAGGAAGAGAAACTTGCCGTTGCAGTGCGTTTGCCTCCGCGGGTCTGCTTTTGTAATGTCTGCCTTGAAAACCTATCCGACCTGCGGTGTGGACAATTTCTGAGAGCAAGAGAGAAGGTCGGGCACTCGCTAGACGATATATGATACTTGTCAAACAAAATTTTACTAAAGCGGAGTAAGCGGTCGTGTTCGTTCTGCCGCCTCTGTGCTTTGTGCCAGTCCTGTCCTCGGCCCCAAGACGGTGTCTGTTAGCCACGACTGCTAGCCACCTCCTACTGTCTAGTCTAACTTAATAAACGCGGCCACAAGCAGCCGACCTGTCCTTGCACGCACAGAAGTGGTTGGGCCACTCGATACCTCTCGAGTCTCCGCCAGGGGAAAGTGATGGGGGTTGGGGCTAAACGACCCCCTCTTGCAATCCACCTGCGTCGCGGGCTGCTGATACCGGCGGTCTCACGGGGCTGCAGATACCCGGTACTCGAGGGCCACATTCAGAACTAACACTACCAATAGACATCGTCTGTATCTAGCTTCAGCAGCAATGCATGCTGCTTAGCGTCTTGTCCGTGCTTGCGCACTGCACATCCAATCTTAAAGTGAGCCCTATCTTAAAACATCCAACCGAGCTCGGTGGGTTCACCGCCGACTATTCGCGCCCGTTCAGAGCCGCTCATCGACTCACCGGCGTCGCCCTTCCGCCCCCCGTATTGTCCTGCTGTCCGGCAGACTTATTATGTCCTGCTGTCCGGCACTTGGTCGTCCCTCCTGCAGCGCCTCTTAGCCGCCTTGAGATCTTCTGCGACCGGGCTCGCGTCGTGTGCGCGGGTCAACCCGTGCCATACCATACAGACCCGCCAGCACCCAGCACTCTCCTTGGTCTTCGCCGTCCTCGCCGCTGCGTCGTCCACGCTGTCCTCGCCGACTTCGCCCTTTTTGCCGTCCATGTCCTCGCTGTCCTCGCTGCCGAGTACCCGTAAATATGGCCGGCATTCGCAGGAACCCGCCTGATTTGCTTTTTACTGCTAGAGATTTGCTTCAACCACCCTACCCTCCTCACTTACCGCAGAGATCGGTGAAGCAGATATTCTCAATACTAGTGGTGGTGGCTGGTACTCGCATTGGTGACTTGACGGCGAGGACGCGGAGTCGGGTTCACCGGAGCGTCCGGTGGCGCAGTTTCGCCTTCTCTTCGTTTACAAACGCAGCGACATTGTGCTCGCACATCCGGATGACACGACCTGCATTTGCGAAGCTGCTTGGGATCCTGGACCCACACGGAGACAAAGTTTGGCAAACCGATCCCAGCTGGTGGTGCTTCTAGTTGTCTGTGAACATGGCTGCTCGCTTCATATACTGCGTGCTCTGTTAGGTATCGGGAGGTCAACAGCATCTGTCATTGTTCGTGAGGTGTCTTCCGCAATTGTAGAGCGCATGAATAACTATATCGCGTTCCTGTCAACTAGGGTAAAGCTGCTAAAGTGCACCATTGAATTTGAAGATGGATAAGATATTCCCGGTTGTATCGGTGCGCTGGACGTGTAGCGAGTGGAAGCTGCTGAGATGGGAGCGGTGCAGTTTACGGATGATGACATCCGCCGTAAGCAGCTCCAGTCAGTCATGGTGAGAGCGAGGATCGTACAGAAGACAGCGGGTGTTCACGGACGAGACTGGGCTCGTCAACATTGAGACTGAGGTTGGCGGGACCCGAGTGATCCTTCCAGCAGTCTGAGGCACATGACATCATCTGAGAAGGCCATCTGGGCGGCCCCCAGACTTTCGAGCGGATGTGGCTATTGTATTGGTGGCCAAAGATGAGGGAGGCAGTGCAGCACTCGGTTTCGGCGTGCCAGGATTGCGGTTCACGCAAAGCACACCCGAAGGTGGTGATGCCGCCTTTGAGAAGTGTGTGGATAGTTACAGTGTGTGGTCGTTGGGCTATCGATATCGCCGGGCCACTGCCGATGACTGCGAATGACAACCTTTACGTAATTGAAGCTGTCGAGTACACCACTCGATACGCAGTAGCAACCGCGGTACCCGAGAACACGGCCAAATCAATTGCTAGATTTTTGATGGATAAAGTGGTGCTCGTGGATGGGTTCATGAGGGAGATAATGATGGACGGAGCAATAGAGTTCACCAGTAAGGCCACAGGAGAGTTGCTGGACTTTGTGCAGGTAAAGCAGGCCACTCCTATGCCCTACCGACCAAATGTTTTGGGACTAGTTGAGAGATTTCATAGGACATGGAAAGATATCGTTAGTTTGTGCGCGGATGAGAGTCAAGTCGACTGGGACGATTTCTTACCTCGTGCGCTCTACGCGTACAACTCCTCGAATCACGCGACGCATGGGTATCAGCCCAATGAGCCCATGATGGGGCGTAAGCTGAGAACATACTGCTTGTACGAAGTCGTCAGCTGCTCGGTCGACATCTACGGGTACTGCATCAATTACTTCGTCGACATTTTGCTGTTACACCGCTGCTGTTGTGTCCGCAAGCAGCGTCCGTTTAGCAGCTGCTGCACCAAATCGCAGCCGCTGCACCGCTGGTTTCGTCACTTCTTGCTTCCCCATCCGGACACCTCGTCGAGCATCCGCCAACAGTTTCGCTTCGGCGGTGGCCAGCTCGGCCACCGCCGCAATACTCGCTGACTCATCAGTTGGGTCTCCTCGGTCGCTCAGGGCCTTCTCCACTAAATTACTCGATTGAGAGACTCCTGGTTGCTGCGCGTGCTTGTGCGACTTCACTAATTCATTCTGGTGCTGTCGGCGTATTGCAGGCTCGTCATCGGCTCCACCTTCTCGTCCAGTCTCACCTGCCGCCTCATTAGGACCCGCCGGCCCTCTCGACAAGGCGTCAGCGACGCAATTCTCCTTGCCTGGTCGATAAATAAGATTGTATAGTCAACGCCCACCTATGCAAACGCCTTGCTGGATCTTTTGCCGTCATTAGCCACTTCAGAGCCACGTGATCCGCGACAATAGTAAATCTGCGGCCGTATAGATGCGGCCTGAAAAGCCTCACGGCCCACACTACTGCTAAACACTCTAATTCCGAAATAGTGTACTTCGAAACTGCTGGGCTGTTCCCTTTAGATGCGTAGACGACGGCCCGTCGGCGCATCCTTTGTCCTGGGATAAGGCTGCACCTAATTCTGCCTTAGAGGCGTCCGTCGTCAGCTTGAACGGCAAGCTGTAATCAGGGTAAATTAGCACTGGCTTGGTGCTCATTGGCCTACATAAATGCATCCTCCTGTGCTGCACCCGCTCCCATGCACTCGACTTCGTCAGCAATCGCGTCAATGGCGACAGCTTCGCACCGAAGCCTGGCACGAATCGGCTATAATGCCCAGCTAGCGCAGTAAATCTCCGCACCTGATCATCATCTGTAGGTCTAGGGAAATCAGCAATGGCTTTAACCAATCTGTATGTGGTGAGGTGCGGGCAACTTCCCAGCGTCCAGAATATACATCGAGCAAAACTTGAATCAGCAAACCTTGAGTCTAAGCTCAGAGGGACTCAGAGTCTTAGAGTCTCAGCTGGACTCGATGAAGACTCGGCCGACACCTCTGAACCCGAAGTCTTGGCCTGACGCGGCGTGTGCGCCTCCCTTGCGACCCCCTTGACGGTTGTTGCTGGGGCTACGCTTTGGGCACAGACGTCAGCCAACCACGCCAACTTGTTCCTAGTCCAGTCGTCTCTTGATGCCTCCAAACGAATATGGCTCCCCGCCCAACAGGCCTTCGTCTGCACGTGTCTTGACCCAATCTGCCCCGGGTTTTCCAAATGTAGACACGACTCCACAATACACTCCACACACACACCTGTCTGCTTCCTCCAAGACCGCAGACCCGGTCTTCCTTGCTTCTTCACTTCCTCCGAGCGGCTCCAGCTGAGAGCCACGTACACAGGTCTTCACTCGCCCCCCGACCTAGGGTGGCTTCGAGAGTTGGCTCGGGTTGAGCCAGTCTTGATCCAGGGTTCTCGCCTCTGCGCCCTGGGATTTCCGCGCACCACGTCTTGACGTAGACGAAACGACCGAGCTGAGAACCACTATCCCAGGCTCAGCGCCACACGAATTCCACCCAGCAGCGCTGAGAACTACTATCTCATGTGCTGTTCTGCCGAAACCTCAGAGTACCCGAAAATATGACATACACGCTGAGTGCAGTCGCCTATTTCGGCCTGTCGACGTGTAATGAAATGAAATAGCCAAATAGGCACCCCCTTACACCGAGGTACAGCCAAAAGGTCTATAGGGAGCTTGGGGCTTGAGTTTTATTGGAGTCTCCTCAGACACCCTCTTCCACAGCAACACGCTAATGCTTGTGGACTTCGGGGCAAATTCGATTCTGATTAATACTTTACACATGCAAACAAAGACCTATCAAGGGGAGGGGGGGGGCGCTCTGCTTCCTTCGGAGCGCACCCAAACAAAGGTAGAAAGATTGTCTGGCGAGCGGCCTGCAGATCCATAGCGTGCGGCGCTTGAGCGATGTCGAAGTTCGGAGACCAGCGGAGCTCAGCGTATCCACTTGAGGCCGAGCTCGGCGATTGGCTGAGCTTCATTAAAGTCGCGCGTAGTGGTCAGCAAGCTCATGATGGCGTGTCAGCAAACCCGTGATCACATGTCAGCAAACCCGTGAATTCCACCCTTTCCGCGTTTCTGATTGGCTAGGGGGTGCGCGTCATGGGGATGCGACAGTGCGTCACATGGGTTCGGCCGTGTGTCAAAGCTGATTTGTGACCATCAATCATTTGATGACCGTCTCTTCGCAGCGACTGTTCCCAACGCCTCACCGCCCACGCCACTTCGGAGCCCCTGAACTTCACTGGACCTGAATCCTGATAACGTCACCAAGTGTCAAATTCCGCCGAACTGAGTCTCCAACAACTCAGCGAAGCTTCTCTGAGCTCAACCTGAACTCATAGTGTCCTCCAATGTTGGGCTACTCTGGAACAGGGGAAACTGCTGAGACTTCAATGGCTGAGCGCCTATTCCGCTGAGCTTCCGCGAGCTTTAAGCGTCACAGGTAAGCTCAAGACATTCAGCAAACCGGATTTTGCATGACCGCAGGGTTCACTTGGCTCTCAGCTGATAGGTAGAATTGGAGCTCAGCAGCGTGACCAGTCCTGGCGAGCGAAGGTCACGAAGACCGAAGAAAGTGCAGCAGCCACTATCTCGATGGCAGCTGGCGCCCCATCAGGCAACCAGCAGTATGGCGGGCACCTGGGCGAGGAGGCGAAGGCTTACTTCACTGGCGGCAGTCGAGGCAGCGGCGACTACAACAACGGCGGTGGTCGTGGAGAAGGAAGCGGAGGCTATGGCGGAGGTCATGGCTTCGCATGCGGACGTGGTGCCGGGCGTGGAGGCCAAGGGCTGATCAACTTCGGCCCCGGAGAGTACAAGCCGATTGTGCAGCGGAAAGCCGAGTCGCCGTGCAGCTACTGTGGCCGGTACGTTCATTGGTGGCGCGAGTGCGCGACGAGGCAAACCTACATGGCGAAGATGGAGGGCAAGCCGTTGGCGAAAGCAGCGGTGGGCGAGAACGCGAATGGACCAGCACCGACCGCGGCGTCGGGAAACGGACAACGGTAGTAGAGGAGGGGACTCTACTGTCGGCAGGAAAAGATCGCCCCCATGACGAAGAGTGTCCAGACCGGAACGAGAAGAAGGAGCAGAACGAGGCGGCGCACGAGGTGCGGGCAGAGGACAGCGACGCCACCACCAAGCTGACGACGACTACTTGCGCGACCGAAAGTCCAAGCAAGGGTAAGAGTGGTGGCGTCAACAATGCAGCTGGAGATTCCAAGGGGAAGCGTGGCGGAGTACAGAGTGGTGATGGTGAGCAGAAATGACAGAGTTGTGGAGACGAAGTGGTGATGGCGGAACGAGACCTGGAGCAGCTACACAGGCGCCCGGTGGTGGAGCAGGCGGCCGGTGCGCGAGCAGACGCGCCGAAGCACGCAAGTGCGGCGGATGGTGAGCGGAAGCTGCGCACGGGTTTGATGCGGCCGACTTTGCTGCTCAGCGGGCAAGACGTCGGCAGCGCAGAGACGGCAACGGCGGACGGAAGTCGAGCTAGCAGTGGCCCAGGGGATACTCACGACGGAGCTGCGAGAGCGGCAGCAGTAGCGGGACAATGTCCTTCGTGCGGTGGCACAGCGGACGATCGGAAGGGTGAAGCTGCAGGAGAAGCGCGACGATCATCGCACACAGGAGTTGCGGGATGGGATAACCGCAGTGAAGAAATTAGAGGTGGCGGCGATGCAGGCCAGGCTACCTCGAAAGCTGGCGAGTTGCCGATGAAAAGACAAAGCGGGCACGCGTGACGAGATGGGGAGCCTGAACCAGGAGCCAGCCGCATCGGCAGTCCGAACGAAGACGGACGCGTTGAAGGCCGAGTAGTTAGCGTGCGAGCGGCAGATGCAGGAGGAGCTACCGGCGGTGTTGGAGGAGGAACGAACGCTAGCCGAGATGCGAGCAGCCAAGAAGCGTGCCATCAGTGCTGTGAAGAAGTACAAAGTGTCGAGGCGTGTATATCGACTACAGCGCAAGCAGCAGCAGGAGGAGCAGCGGAGATCTGTAGACATCAGTCATCAGCGACCGGAGGACAGGAAGCGTAGCCGCAAGAAAAATGACGGCTACACGTTCGCGAGGCAGGGCAACTACGGCGACGTGGAGTTGGTGACGCGTGGGCAGCAGGTGCGGGCGAGCCGAGCTGTCTACCTACAGTATTGCTGGTATTCACCAGGCAACATACGCAAGAAGTACGGCTCAATAGCTGTGATCAGTACGGCGCGGCAGGGAGCAAGCTGCGCAAGTACGGAAGGTGTCTCACGAGAAACGCACCCATAGACATGGAGGTCGGCTTTGTAGATGGGCGGTCACTACTGCTCGGCGTGTGGCGATTCCTGGGCACGACGCGGTACCAGCAGCGCGTGACGATTGATGCGCTGGTGGTCGAGGGCCATGGAAGCAAATTTCCCGTCGGGGAGGATTGGATGGTCGAGAGGCAAGCCAAGATGGGCTTCGGGGCGCGTGAGCTGAAGTACCGAGATGCCGACGGACGGAGCCCATTCTTCAGTTCACGTGTCGTGGCGGCACGACCCCGCAGCAGGCGGGCGAGCAGCGGCAGGCCACCGTTCGCTTGGCGAAGACGGTCAAGCTGACAACTAATACGCAGAGCGTAGTGCGGGTGATGGTGAACGCAGCGGACGGAACAACCGGTATCTTCGTGCCGAAAGCCGGATGTCAGCGGCATTTGCTGATGGCGCCGACTCTGGACACGTTGGGGGACGGAATTGTGTCGGTTCTGAACATCAAAGGCAGACGCGAGAAGTTATCAGCACGAGCAGCTTTGGGGACTTGGGTGCTCACGGATGACACTATGAAAATTCTGGACATGAACGGTGAGCTCGAGAGCCCGAGTCGCGACGTGGGTCGCTACGCTGCGAAAGCGGGTCGCAGCGCCAACGCCCAACGAAGCCAGCCTGCAGATCGGTGGGATGGAGCCGAAGTACAAAGACCTGTTCATTGCATTGCTGCGGCAGTACGCCGAGATCGTCGAGAAGAAGGAGGGATGCCCTCCGTTGGCGAACCACCTCAACATGGGCGACAGCGCGCCTATCATGCTGCGAAGGCGGCGTCACGCCGTGTCGGAGAACACCATTATTGACAAAGTAGTTGATGACATGCTGAGAGACGAAGTCATCCATCGAGAAAGGAGATGGTGCATGGGGTTCGCGGTAGTGTTGGTGAGAAAGAAGGACGGGAGCGTACGCTTCTATATTGACTACAGAGCTCCCAACGCGGTGGCTATCAAAGATGTGTACCCTTTGCCCCGAGTGGATGAAACTCTCGAGGCGTTGTATGGCTCTAGGCGATTCACTAACTTAGACCTACATGCCGGGTATTGGCAGCTTGGAGTCGAAGAGGAGGATAAGGCAAATACGGATTTTACTACGCGCAGAGGATTGTTTTAATTTCGACGTATTTTGTTCGGCTTATGCAATGCACCAAGCACGTTTCAACGACTGATGGATTGCGTGTTGAGGGCTTACAGGTCTGTTGCCTAGTCTATCTAGACGACTGGTGATCTTCTCGAAGGGCACGATCGCTCGGCGTGTTGTAGAATTGGCGGTAGTGTTGGAGTGACTCGCAGAAACAGGGTTTAGCTTGAAAGCGGTCAAGTGCTCGTTCGCATCGACGAGAATGGAGTGTTTGGGTCATGAGTTGACCCCGGGTCTCATAAGAGACGGTTGTGACGAGACACGCTCGGATTTTAGGCCGACGAGTCTGTCGCTTGGCTGCCGCCCCCCCTCGCACCCATCAAGGTGGGCGTTTATTGGTGGGAATATGACCAGCTGGTCATGCGACACTCTGAAAACGCCCGATCCGTCCGACGACCGTCTGAAAAATATCTCGTTTTGAAAAAAATGAAGGGGGGGGGGAGAAATCGATTGGTTGCGGTCCCATTGGCTAATTCGATCTCCTTCCCATTCAAAAGTACCCCTTTATCCTAAACGTTAAGGGGCCCACTCTTCTGGACAAAACAGAAAACGGCCGTAGCTCAAAACGTTAGGTTTGGTTTTGGTTCGCACAACTTTGAGGCCCAATATCTCGATAACTCTAAAAAGCCGCAGTAACCGGATAAAATTCGGTTGGCGCTCATTCGCGCTAATTAAATACCAGACGCGAAAGCAGAGAGTGGCGCAGGACATACCAATGAGCCAGTAGCGAGGACAGCAGCAAGGGCGGGAGCGAGGACAGCAGTGAGGACAGCGAGGGAATAGACGGCGAGTAGGGCGAAGACGGCTAGGACAGCGTGGACGACCGCAGCGGCGAAGACCAAGGCGAGGGCTGGGCGCTGGCGTGTCTGTATGGCAAGGGTTGACCTGCCTACATGACGAGAGCCCGGTCGCAGAAGATCTCAAGGCGGCGAAGAGGCGCCGCAGGAGGGACGACCAAGTCTACCGGACGGCAGGACACTACGGGCGGCGGAAGGGCGACTGATGACCGGCTCTGAGCGGACGTGAAAAGTCGGCGGTGAACCCACCGAGCTCGGTTGCATATTTTAACATAGGACTCACTTTAAGATTGGGCGTGCAGTGCGCAAGCACTGACAAGACGCTAAGCAGCTGACATTGCTGCTGAAGCTAAATACCGACGCAGTCTATTGGTAGTGTTAGTTCTGAGTGTGGCTCTCGAGTACCGGGTATCTGCAGCCCCGTGAGACCGCCGGTATCAGCAGCCCGCGACGCAGGTGGATTGAAAGAGCAAGAGAGGGTGGTTTAGCCCCCAGTCGTTTAGCCACCACCACTTTCCCCCGGCGGAGAATCGAGAGGTATCGAGTGGCCAAACCACATCTGTGCGTGTAAGGACAAGTCGGCTGCTAGTGGCCGTGTTTATTAAGTTAGGCTAGACAGTAGGAGGCGGGTAGCAGTCGTGACCACCAGACCGTTTTGCGGCCGAGGCCAGGACGGGTACAGAGCATAGAGGCGGCAGAACGAACACGATCGCTTACTTGGTGGTCATACATGGGCCTTCCAACACGGTTGGTTTCTCCAGACGAAGACAGAAGGCTTCACGAGGTCGGCCCAGTGGTGCGAACCCGAAGTTGAGCAGCGGAGATAGAGAGTGAGGACGGTATAAAAGAGAAGGTAAAGAAAGCATGAAGAGGAAGAAGGCGGAAGCAACAAAGCATAAGTGAAGTGTATTGAGCAGAAGCACACAACCAGCAATCCACGAGCCAGCGGTCATGGTAGCAGGAAGCAGAAGCGCAGCACGCCGGCCCAGTACGCCGACGACGCGGTCTTCAAACCGTGCAGCGATACGAGCGTCGACGGCAAGGGTAGCACACCGAGATCGAAGAGACAAGCGACGACGCGGAACTGGTTGCGCCTGAGCCAGAATGACGATGACGACGAAGGAGACGAAGTCTTGGTCAGCTGCAGAGTCATGATTGCCGCAGCCGGTCACGACACGGACAGCAGTAACAGCGACGACAGTGACGAGTCCGACAACAACGGAGAAGATGACGGACGAGGTGGAGCAGGGGCGCAGCCGCCGTTTAGGCACGCGCCATCGCCGTCCAACCAGCGAGAGATGGAAGCAAGAGGTGGTATCGGCGGTGATGACCATGGAAACGGAACCGGTGACGACACCTGCAGTGGTCAAAATGGCGGTGGCGGCGGCGGACGGGGAGGAGTAGGCGGTCCGACGCCCCACGGCGGCCGGATGCAGTCTAATCGGCACGAAGCAGCAGCCGGTGGAGATGGCGAGCTGGAGTCGATGAGCTGGTTGGGAGCTCAATTGTAATCTGGGGACGTTCGATAGTCCAATCGACAGAGGACACGCTCCTCTTTGCAACGGTATGCTCAAATCGCGAAGCGCACATAGCATGTTAGTATTGTTTTGTTTGACGCAGTCTCATATATTGCTCCACCCGCCGGTGATAGCCTTGTTGCTGCAGCATCGTATTATATTCAATCGCGGTAGTTGGCATTCCTTCGACCCAAATCAGTATGTGCGCATGAAGGTCGCCAGTTGAGTTCTGCGACTACGTTGATACATAAAAAGTGTTGGTAACGCCAAAACTTCCGGAGCCCCGACCGGGTTCGCTGGGGTTTAGTATTGATGTTGTACAATACGTCAACGAAAAAAGACACTATGGCGTCGTAGTATCCGCCTAAAATAATATTAGCTATCGATTCCAAGGAGATCGTTGAAAAGTTGAAAACCAACCGTGCACAAGCCAATAGGTTATGAGGAGAAGCAGGATCGAAGAATTTGGAGATCGAAGTTGACTGGCAAGTGAGAGATTGGGACCCGGCCAGTCACTAATCCGAGACACTGACCTGACGGGATCTGGGTGGAGAAGGGAGTAGTGCGCCGCAGGAGAACGGCCTACGAGCTTCACGGAACTAGAGCAGGCGAAGGTCAAGTGGTCACAGCCCAGATCAAGAGGTCCGGGAAGGTTGGAGTGATTTGGATCTGGAGCCCAGATCGGGATTAGATCTGATACCCAGGATCCAGATCCTGCATTGCGGTTCTGGTGATTACGACACGCCCGAGGCTTGGATGACGCCATAAAGGAGGTAAAGGGGGGCTACAGAGCCAGTAGGTACCGATGGGATGATAGCTGGATAGAAGGATAGGTAGATAGGATGGGATCGCACTTAAGCAGAAATCAGTATCGAATTTGCCTTGAACATCGCAACCGCCTTCGCCTGGAAACGGGAAATACATTGGCCCTACGAGAAGTAGAAGAGGTAGCGGTAAGAGATCTAGTGTTGGTTAAGTCTGGATAATACATTGGCCAGATTAGACCTTTCTAGTGATCTACCCTCAAGTGCGGATCCCAGATCCACCGGAGTTCACAGCTTTGCCGGTCGGGTCCTCGACGCTCAACCACCACAGATCCCGCTATAGGAAGCGGCAAGCATCGCAAGGAAAGGAACGTAAAGGACAAGAGCCCCGCAAAGGCAACCCCACGGCCGGATCCAGATCCAGGCCGCCAGATCCAAGTGCAAGACTGCTTGATCTGGGAGTATAACCGCGAGCTGTGTGAAGATTTCCACGCCGCTCCACCCCATCCCCGCGTCCCGCCAAGACTGTCTCGACTTCAAGGCTTTGACACTTCGGAAGACACCAGAAGAGCAAGATCCAGCCCTACCGACGGGTACACAAGGTGACCCAGTTCAGCACACATCACGGCAGATCGGAGTACCCTCTCCGTTAGTCGGTGTTCGGGCGCGGTTGGGAAGTTGGATTAGCGATCTCGCAGATTTTGCTAATCCCGCTACACCACAGATACACGCCGTTTCAGATCCTAGCTTCGGCTTGCTCATAGTGAACGATTCTTGCAGTTCATCGTTCATGGGATCTAGGAGACGAGAATCCATACCACCTGCAAACACGCAACCCAAAATGAAGATTACGAGCTTGGGGGCATCGTAAAAAAAACGACGAGTGCTGATCAGACACAAGCTGCATCGCCGAAGATCCAACCTCGCTTAAAATCGATCTTCGTTCGAGTCGTAATGTGCGCTCATTCGAGTTGTGATAAATGCATATAGGTTCCGAATACTCTTGTCGGATGGGTATATCGGCCCAGCGCGCGCGCCCGTCGCTAAGCTTTTGAGCCGTGCTTCTTCATTTTCCAAATTTCGAACCAAGTCATCACTCTCAACGGCAGCCACTTCAGCTTGCAGAAACACTGCTTTCATCGACGTGACGCGCTAACACATCAAATGAGACTTAAGTGAACGAGTGGTGCCGCGCATGGCGGCGCTTCGATAGCCAGAGCCAATAACGAAGATGCTTCGTCAAGCTAATGTTCACCAGGCGCGGTTAGTTCAGACCACCACGACCAAACGTGAGCAGCTCGACAAATGCGTGAACCCAGAAAGGCTTGTCAAAATCCGACATGATACACGAGGACCTTCGTACGAGCACTTTTTGCTTTAACGAACCTTTCGAGCCCGATGTGTCGGTGTAGAAACGTTAACAACGATGCAAAATCCGGAGAAACCTCGACTCCGCGAGATGTAAGCAATTCATTATTGTCAGTATACCATTTCAGCTGCGCTGATAAGCGAGGAACGCGCACAATGCAGCTCTTATATGTTGCCGACTTCTGCTTCGAGGTCAGTGAAACAGATGGTCTCGAGCTCCCGTGGTTGAAGCGACGCAGGTGTTGATGAATCAACCCGAAAATAATACGCGTGGGCGCGAAATGCTGTATTCCGCCCGCAACGCATCGTTTTCAGCAGTTTTGTGGGTTGCGGCAGAATAAAGTATAGCGTGCTATGTGGTGTTTGTATCATTATAAACATTTTACTGCGGAAAAAGCTCGGAAATGTTTGCAAATTCACAGAGAAAGGCCGTCAACGCGAGATGCAAATTAATTTTAGCACGCCCTCGAATCGTCGAGGAGCAAATCCACTCATAACTTCACCCAAAGTCGTTAATTTTGAGTGTCGATGTATTTTGGAGTTTTTTCACAATTCTTATTGAAATTGGCGACCTCGAGTTCATTGCAACCACCAGTGTCCACCAAGGTGCACACTAACCACAGCAGCAACCCCATCAGGATCCGATTTAGCTGCCCCCACCGCCCAAAACCCAAGCCTCGTCTGCCCACCACGGTTCTAACGAGCAGCCAGATCTGCTCCATGCTTTTCCGCGAAGCTGGCAGCGGCTTCTACAGGTGCACCACCTGCGACAAGCAATACATGAAGGTGTACTGGCTACACAAACCGTCTGAATCACCTGCAGCGCAATCACGACAACTACGAGCAAGAGGCCGAGGAGGCGCCAGGTCGCAAACCCACTCCGCCTACCACGCGCACCAGGGGCCTGTACCGATGGATTGCCTGGGTCGTCTGCGACCTACTCCAGCCGTCGATGACAAGACCCATATGGGGACTCGCGAGCGACACGAAGCTCTAGTGTAGCTCGAATATAAGTCCGATGTACTTCGAGAGTGTGTCTTCAAACGCAAGAGAGAGAGAAAGAATGTTCAGTCGCGTAAGCCGGCGCTCTACCAGCGCAAACGACTGGTCGAACACAAGGTTCAGCCTCTGCTGCGGCGGCGTGCCGAGAACGAGCGAGCCATGCCTCGGATAAGAACCTCATCAAGTTCGAGGGCATTACCCAAGCGTTGTAGAAGTCGACTAGCTATGTTCGCTGTGCGCCGCCTATTTACCCAGGTTGTAAAGAAGTACCCGGTGTTCAAGTCACGAGTTGCCGCAACGACCCAGATGGTCAACAACCCCCATTTAGAACAAGGCATCGTCAAGCTGCAGCGCGGAGAGGCGTTGGCAATCGCTAAAAGGTCGGCATGTGCCGGTTTTAGGTCGACTGCTCTTTAACGACCGCGAGCACAGAAGGACGCCAATAGTTCCATTGTCAAAGTGGCGTTCGAGAAGAAGAAGGCGCCTAAGCACTCGCACTGTGTGGACGTTGCGTATCTACCACCAACATCCAAACGAATGCGAGCGCTTTTTTTTAGCGGCGAAGCTGGCTCTCTCGTATGTGTGGAAGAGGCTTGTGCAGTACAACCACGAGTTGCGGGATGTGAACACGTTCGAGCAGGCGCGTGTCCAAATTAATAGCAACTAGGAACAATAATGCAATGTTTAGTTTCTACCCTGGGACGTGATGTATAAATCGGAGTATTGCATTCTCGGGTGCCCTGGAGTGAGGGTCACGATAAAAATTGTAGCTCTACCATAGTAACTGATGAGCCCACGCATACAAAAATAAAGCATGCCACCAAGTTAAAACAAGACCACAAAAATAGAACTTCAACGTATTGATCTGTGACTTTTAATGATAGAACTACACGTGTCGCTTCGCTCTAGTTTGCCAATATCGAGTTCGGTTCTAACCACGATATATTCGAGCAGCGGCAATCACGACATCGATTGCGGTGGAAGCATGCACTTTGACGATTGTGATTCTGACGGAATTCTACTTCGTCCGCGTCATGCGTATTTGGCGCTCCACTGCAGCTGCCACGTTGCCTGTGCACCAGGCTTCAATACCATCGCATAAAGCTCTTAAGTTGGATATCCAATGGACCCTTTACTTGACCAAGAATACGATCTTCATCGCTTCTTGCACACTATCGTTCAAAAATGGTACCGTGTCGCTCCAAGCGCTGCAAAGCGTAGCAGTGACGACTTAACATGGAGCTTCCGGGCCGCCTCTGCCATGTCTCTGCCACACCAAGCTCAAAATTTGCTTGATTTCGAATACCTGTGAGGTTCTTGCAGCAAGGCGAATATTCGATGTACCACAAACTCCGGTGAAGAGACAATTGACTCAAGGGATGAAGCAACATATTGTCAGCAGTCTTAACCCTTTCGCGGTAGATGACACATTTGTCGCCCTTTTAGGGCGTTTGCAAAAGTGGATGTGAATGCACCGCCTAGAAGGGCCCTTTTGCACAAGTTCAACCGTGAATGCACCATATTTTGACAAATCATATACAGTACAATCAGTAATCATCAAGCCATACAAAAATAAGTAGGATGCAGGTGGCCATGTACATCTGCAAATCACAGCAGGCCCTATGTTACAAGAGACCTGCATAACGAGTACAGTGATTTTCTTGAAGGGCAAATTATGTGCCCTTTTAGAAGCAAATTACTTAGGCTTGTATATTATAGTTAAGACAAGAGGCTCGCGAATGGGTAAATATGGTAAGGAAAAAACTACAGCAGCAAGACTATTGAAACTCCTGTGTACATTTTCGACGACGTCCATGGCTGGACCCGCACCTAAGCTGACTCTGGTGTCCGACTTTGTGAAGAATTGGAGACGTAAGCGCCCCACGTACTCAATGTCACCGGTCTTCAATACTGTGTGACGATCGCCTCAACCAAATTGCCGTTTAGACGCTGCCAGGTTCATAGATGGTAATTATGTGCGCCACAGGCGGCACTTGGTGTTTTCGGCTTGGTTTCGAATCTCGGCGATGGCTCCACCGCATGTCGTCTGATAATGGGTACAACAAGTCCGATGTTGCTGCGCAGAGTCGATCGTAGAGCTCCGCAATTTAGCATGTGCACAGTTCGCGCAGTATCACCATCAATGGCTTTGCGGTTTTTCCGTTTGGGTATTTCGACCGCAGTGGACACTTTTCCCCATTGTACTTTTGCCCATCGCAAAAGAGTGCAATACATATCGGTTGGTGCATCGGTACATCAAACGCTTGTGCTTGGATGCCTGTGGCGTGTATTGTCCCCGTCATAGGCCAAAATGGCGTCGAGCATAAGTAGTACTAGCACCGCGAAAACCTATATCGACATTTAGATATAGGGTATAACTGGATGTTTAGATTCCGATTCTAGTTTTAATTTGACCAATTCGAGGCGCTAAATGAGCTACAGGTGATTCAGAACAGCCTCTCAAAACAGGGAGAGAATATAGAGGTCTTTGATTGGTCTAGAAGTCAGATCATAGGCTAATCTCAAAATCAGGGCAGTTTGGCTGGTCGCCGATTCAACTTGTCGATTTAATATCATGAGGAACAATATGCAATTATAGAGTGTCTTGCTTTCTACTGCACCACACACAATTTCCTAAACCATTTCTCGAACAACTGCGAATTAAAGTTGCCATAGCAGTCATCGTCGTCGTTTTCTGTTTTTCCCCGGTTTTTTGGAGGCGGCATTCCACACCTTGATCGACCCTCGACGAAATAAGCCTTCATTTAGCGTATTCAATTATACATGATGCCTTCTCTACAATTCAAGCTCAACAAAGTTGTTTATAGTACATCGAATTTGGATATATGAAAAAAAATATTTAAACTCGTACCGTTCACCTTTTTCACTTTTGCGTAGCGCTTTTTGCCGTCGAACAACCAAGTATTGCCTGCTACATGGCTTGCGTTGCAAAACGACTCATCGAGATAGACCGCGGGGCGAATGAGTCCGGTGCCGGTTCGATTCGCGATCTTCTTGACAAGATATTTTGCTCTAAAGTCCACGTTGGCCTCTGATTCTGCGTCCATGTGCTGAGTTCACCTTTTACGTGATGAAAATATAGCTTATTCAGCAGCATTTGCATCACGCGGTTTTTGCGATCAATGCCGTTCCCACCCCGAAGGTGAAAGCTGATCAGCTTTGCTGTAATAGGTTGTATCCGCTTGTTCTGCTCCATGTATTTGCACATGACGGGCTCAACATCAAGAAAAACATAATCTCTTTTCGCGCCCCTGTTATTCTCACGAGGCTATGCACAAATATCAATTGTTAGAGATAACTGGTATGTTGTAGTTATTGTCATTGCCCCACAACCGACCTCGAACTTGGTGTCTGGTGAGCGCCGTTGACCGCCCATTACGGAGTCCACCGTGTTGGATGTGCAGCCATGACACTTGGCAACCAGTTCTTAGGTTCGGGTACCCTTGAACATATCAGCATTCTTCTTCCCTTCGAAGAACTTATAGCAGTTTTATTTCATTTGCTTTTATCCAGGGCTGTATTAATGCCGTGTTGCCATTCTCTGCTATCGCCACAAAGCAATAAATGCAATACATACGTCTTGGCGTCATACAAACCCATACAGCTATCTATAGAGCCCTTCAGCAGCGCTATCCGACTCGTCGTTGAATTATAGATTTTATTTTTGTCGGCGGTTAGAATTCCCGCCCCATTCGTCAATAACGGGGACAATAACTTGCCCCTCAGTTTGTCATGATGGATGCTGGCAAGGCACGGTTTAATACTTGTGTCTGATAATTGTCGCATACGGTGGTGTTAATGTGCTGGTTCCACGTCTCAAAAAATGTGGAAGTACTCTTGTGACTACAAAGTGTCCGATGAGGACACGACAACTGTATTTGATGCTTTGTATGACCTACACAACGCGTGCGCGGAAGGTTGGCCTACTTTGAAAGGGTGGGGAGAGTAAGTTGGCAATATTATGCACCTGGATCTCCAGCTCGTATGCTATCCGACCATTTCACAACAATGGGCTTACCAATTTTTAATTCAGTCCCTGGAAAGCTTCTCATACGCCGAGCAGCAACAAATAACCCGCATAAGCAGTACCACTAGATTGTGAAGATTCAGTGTGCCGGTGGCCCTGCTACACCCAGTGAGCTGCATCGCAATCTCAATGAGATGTTGCTTGCGTTTGTAAATCGCTGAATTTCTCCCAGTACCTACTGCGTCAGATAGGCTGATGTGGCTTTACCGTTTAATGCACCGCCGACAGTGCTTTGCGGTCCGCCGACTTCAAGTATTCGGATCCGTTGCAGTGGATTTCTATCTGGTAAAACAAACATCGCTTCACCTCAGCGCCGCGGTCCTTCGCCAAGACGTGTCCCTCTATCTGCTCGAAGTCCCCCGGCAGTCGAATGGGAAACGCCTGAGTTTCCTGGACGAACTCCAACCCATCGTTCGCAACAAGCTCCCGAATCTACTTCATCGTGGATCCTGTGGCGAACTTCACGGCCATCGTGGTGAGGTTGCCGTGGTGTTTCGATTGCAGACAGCGGCCGCGATCAGGCCGCTGTTCCGGAAAGCCGGCGGATTCGTCAACTCGTTGGTGACGCTCTTAACGATCTGATTGATATTCCTCACATTACGACACACATTCCCGATCGCATCCTCCATCTTGACGAATGATCGCAACTACTCGATTCGAGTATTGCAACATCGATTACCTCGACTCGTCCGCAATATCCACGACCCAGCCCCCAGAAGGCATACCCTCTGATTGCATACGCCTAGCGTTGTCGGAGCGACCATTGTTGCGCTGCATTGGGCCTGAATCCCCTGATACGTGAGCCCCTGCTTTTCCTTCTCGGCTTTTTGGCCACCTTTACCAGCGGACCCTTACAGCCACAAGCATGGGTTCTGCTGCCATATCATCGCTGTGTGTATTCAAGGTGGTGTGGCTGTCCTGACATTAACATGCACATCAGGCAATTTGTGCGGCTCAATGACTCCCATGAGGTGCTTCGAGCCTCCTCAAGTGAGAAGACAAAAGGACCACCAGCTGATGATATTTCTTTAGATACGCAGCCAGCCACTGTTGCATAAATGATACAACATATGGTACAGCTGATCCCTATACCACTGAGTATGCATCGGCGCCACCGGCAGCTCAGAACCATCATCCGTCGTGTCGCCCCCACAACCGGTTAAACTACACTGGTATTTGAGAACCAGCCGGACTTCCAGGTGTTTGCGACCACAGCGCCTGCAGGTGTCGAAGAGAATGTGCGCAACGACCTACCAGGACTTCCCTTCATTTTGACGATGCTGACGACGCGCGCGGACTTGCAATCGCAGTGGAGGATAGTCACCTACACGGCGTTCGACGCGTTAGCGAAAGCCAACGAGGCGTGCTTTGGAGTCGCTTCTTAAGAGACAGAAAGAAGCGACCTCGGCGCTAGATGGCAGGTTGGTTAGGCGTTTATGAGATGCATTTCATCTTACCCCCCCCCCCGCACTAACGAACTTTTGGCCCCCCTGGCCGTGTTACCACTTGTTGTATATACTACATCTTAAGTAAAAGCTACACTAGCAGTTTGTATTGGTATTCGTAAGTACGACATCCTACGTTGCACTGCGGCAAGATCGTATGATCTGTAGCCCTCCCTTGTAAAGCCCATCGTAGCATTATGCATCCACACGTAGTCAAATACCCCGACCATTACAGCAAGAGCTTTCACAGGATGTATATCACACAGGTTAAAAGGTATCCTGTTTTTTTTACCGGGTAGACTGCGCACTAAACTGCTCGGGTATGCATTAAGTCGTTGATTGCAACAAAATGTATTGAAGCAGGTTAGCTGAACTGATCAGCAGGCACCAAACACGCTAGCCTTACTCACTACCCACCGCATATTCACTTGAAGAGTCTCATTATTACACTGCACTCACTACATCGCAAGCCCCTCTAGGCTGCCATCACCGCTTTGTTAAATGGCACGACACAGTTGGTAAATAACTAGCTCTAATGCCCAAATTGCCGTACTCTAGACGATGCGCTCAGTCTTCGGCAAAAGAGGAAGTGGGCACGCCTCGGACTACGTCCGGGCGGCATCGATTCATTTGCCTGCTGTCGTCATCGCACTATGTAGCCAGATCACCATCTCCATCTGTTATCTATTCTGATTGGCCTCTCATACTTGATAATGATAGATACACATCATTAATAAAATGATTCTCTTATTCAGTTTTCTCTATAGGCAGGCATGCTGCCTCTACGCTCAACACTCCCACCAAGTACTAGGGGACAACATCAGATCTTGAACTCCTAGTTTCTCTCTTAGGTTTACAAATTGTTTTGTTGGTAGAGCTTTTGTGAGAATATCTGCCGTCATCTCCGTTGTAGCACAGTATTCTATTTTAAGCCGTCCCATTTCAATGAGATCCCTAGTAAATAGAAAATGTATCTCAATCTTGTTATCTTTATGATTCCCTGGGATCTTCACAATACTGGTGGCTGCGTTACTATCGCACCATACTCGCACTGGTACCTTTTGCGGAAATCCCATTTCGCCTAGCAGATGCCATAACCACTCACTTTCTTTGGCTCCTTCACTTAGTGCAATGAGTTCTGCTTCAGCAGTAGAGAGTGATACACTTCCCTGTTTGCTACTGCACCATATCATACTGCACCGGTCATCTTAATCACATACCCGGTAGCTGATTTGCGTTCTTTTAGCTGACACGCGAAGCTCGCGTCTGTGTACACTTCAGAAGTCACGTCACTCGTTTTGCCATCGAGCAATAGACCGTACGTCGACGCCCCTTTCAAGTATTTGAGTACACGCCTTGCTGTACCCACTGTGTGCGATTGTATCATCATAGCAATTTACCCATCTCTCTAACCGCATTCGCAATGTCCGGACGTGTCCCCGGATTATATAATGGAGTGATTGAACTATGCCTCTGTAATTAGAAAGGCTGTGCAGCAATTGGTTTTGCACTTACCTTTGTTTCTGGCTCTAGTGTGAGGTCAGGTACTTGTGGTGTCATCACCGGTGAGCTGTTGATCATGTTATACTTTTTGATCAGCTCAGCAATGTATTTGCGCTGTGAAATCGTCATCATACGCTGGTATCTAGTGCACTGCAGCTCCATTTTTAGGATATAGTGAATATCACCCAGATCCTTCATTTTGAAACGTTTTGAAAGTTCAGGTTTTAGCTTGTTAACGAGGTTGATGTCACGCGACATTAGAGTTAGGTCGTCACCATATACCACGACTATTAGCCATTCATCTCCCACTTTTTGCACGTAGATACAAAGCTTTTCGTCCATGCGGCAGGGGTACAAGCCTCGATGTTTCATTTTCAATCAAGGAGTCGTACACTAATCCTAGGGCCTGTTTCCATTACTTACTATGAGGTCCACTCAAGGCTTCTTTAAGTGTTCGTGGTGTTGGCACTTTGTGCTCGAGTATATCAATTGCAATGTTCTTATCTAGCATTGCTTGTAAACACTGATAGTCTTGATATCTCTTTGGTTTCTTCGTTTCACGACGTTGGCGTGGTTCAGAGCGAGGTTGAACCACCACAATTCCCGCACGTCTGCGTTTACGACTATCTCCCGCTCGGTTAGTAGACTCCGCTGTATGTGCTTTACATACCGCTGCTTCAGTAGTCTGACTTGCAGGTGATTCAACTCCCAATGTTTCATTAGTCTGACTAGCAGGTGACTCAACTCCTACCGTACTGCTTCGATAATCTCGTCAGCAATTGATTTTGCTCCTTTTGCTGCGGGTGTATCTCATGCTCCAAATTCGGTTGGGGAGCAGGCTCATTTTTTTTCAAAAGCCCGCTGGACCAGATTAGTTATATTGGTGGTGTCAAACAGAATATCTCTTGAAATAATGTGCCTGTTGTTATAGACGTCCAATAGTGTGAACCTTTTTGTATCCTCTGATATTCCGAGATATCGGCATTTAATGGCTCTCGCGGGTAACTTCTTGTCTTTTCGAAGAGCTGCTGGAACATGTGCAAAGCACACAGATCCCCAAACCGGCAGTTTACTCACGTTTAGTGGTGACCTATAAACCTTTTTCATATGGTGTCTTGTTTACCAAACAACTCATGGATGTACGATTGTGTACGTAGGTCATGTACATGAGAGCTTCAGGCCACCATCTGTGTGCCATATCAGCGTCTTTTAACGCACAACGAACTCTACCAAGTTTGATCTGCTGTTCACGCTCTGCAGCTCCTTTTTTCCAGGACTGAACCGATAAGATGTCTGAAAGACAATACCATTTTCTTTACGGAAGTGCGTAAATGCTGCATTTACAAAAAGGTGACTCCGTCGGACCGAATTCTTCTGACGTGAACGTTTCATCACGTTCCAGCTGTAGCAGCAACTCTTTGACCTTCTCAAATACCTACTTTTTACTGGGTAGTGCATATGTCCAACGCCACGACGTGTTGTCGTCAATAATACTCAGGAAGTACTGAATCGTACCTATAGTCCCATACACTCCCATGGTTTTCATGGGTCCATTTGTGTCCATGTGTATAGTACTGATGGGCTGTGTGTCTCTTGACCCTTTAGAATTGCGATAAGACACCCTCCGCTTCTTCATTTCTGCACATGTAATGCAAAAGAACGGTATATTTCGTAACTCTGATGCTGGTAGCGTGGGCATTCCTGCTACTATGGTTTGGCTCAACATTGCAAAAAAAACTTTATTGAGATGACTAAGTTTTACGTTCCACACCTGTAATGCGCTTTCTAGTTTATCAACTCTTCACGCAACTAAAGGCTTTCATGGCTCTGCTTTGATCGCATTGCACAACACTTGTCGCTCTTTGATATTTTTGTGCTAGAAGTACAAGGCTCGACTCGTTGCGAAAAGCTTCGTGTAGAAGTATGCGATCGACTACACCGATACATTTTCGCCCGTGGTCAGGTACGTCACGCTGCGAATGCATTGCGGTTGCCAAGTTCTTCGGATGGCCGATGGACCAGCTCGATGTCGTGACTGCGTTCCTGTACGGATTGATGAAAGAGAAAGTGTTCTGCAGTGTGCCTGAAGGCGTGGAACTGGACGACGGTTTCAACTGCGTGGATCTGCTCAAGGCGATTTACGGGCTCAAGCAAGCTTCACGAGTTTGAAACGAGACCTTCGACGAGTCGTTCGCTCCATCGGTTTTGCGTCTCATGCTACTGTCCCTGCCTCTACATCAAGGTTGTCGATGGAGAATGCGTTCTGCTGCTGGTCTACATGGACGACGTCTTGGTGACCGGAAGCTCGGCGGGAATGATCGCGGAAGTCAAGCACCAACTCAAGTCGCGGTTCGAGATGACCGACAGTGGCAAGTGCTCCTATATTCTTGGGATCGAGTTGGTTTACAACGCGGATGGAAGTGTCACGCTGATTCATGCTTGCTACATCAACGGCATCCTGGAACGTTTCGGCATGCAAGACTGCAAACCCGCTGCAAGTCCGGTCGACATCAGCATGAAGCTCGTCTCAAGCAACGCCACGACCAAGTTGGACGCGCCATTTCGCGAGGCTGTCGGTGCACTCATGTACCCGATGACATCGACTCGCCCGGACATTGCGTTCGCTGTTGGCTATGTGTCACGCTTCATGGAGAACCCACAAGTCGAGCACTGGATTGCGGTCAAGCGCATCTTCCGCTACCTTCAAGGGACAAGTCACATGGAATCCGTTTTTCGCCGGGCAAGGACATCGACTTTCAAGGTTACTCGGATGCCGACTGGGCTGTTGATCTTAGTGATCGCAAGTCTACATCGGGCTACCTGTTCCAAGTCACCGGCGGACCGATCTCACGGGGTTCCAAGAAGCAGTCAAGTGTGTCACTTTCGACAAGCGAGGCCGAGTACATCGCACTAAGTTTGGCGATTCAAGAAGGGAAGTGGGTGCACAAGCTGCTTTGCAAAATCATGGAAGCTGCAGGTGGAGTCACTCCAAAGTTGATGATTTTCGAAGAAAACAAGTCGTGTATCAAGACGATCAAGAACCCCGTCAACCATGGCCGCGCAAAGAACATCGATATCAAGTACCATCATATCCGCGACGAAGTCAAGGGCGGTGAAGTGATCGTCAAGTACTGTGAGACTGCAACCATGCTGGCCGACATCATGACCAACGGACTCGGCGGACCACGGCACAAGGACTTGACGGCCGCGCTTGATGTTCACGCGTGGTCGTGCGCACAGCAGTAGTCAGTGTTCGAAGACCCTCCGATGCATATTCCTGAAGATGGCCACGTGTCACATGAGCCACACCTTGTATTGAGGGGGCGTGTTGCAGGGTTCCGAACCTTGGTACGCTGTTCCAATCCCAAGGTACCCAAACCGGTTAACCGAACCGGTCCAATACGACCACACGTTGATTAGACGAGTAGGTTGATTGGACGCACAGTGCTGAATGATTGTTGATTAGACGCACCAGTTGATAGGACGCAGGGCCGCATATCTTTAGCACAAGCTTAGGGTGTAACCTCCATCTTTCCAATCACTTCTGAATTTCCGTTCAACCATTTAAGTATTCTTCTTCGCCTCGCTCCAAGCTACGGCGGTGTCTATGGTCTAGTCTGCAATTGCAAGATCCCAGTACGACCTTTAACAGTGCTGCACATAGTATGTGTCATTTATTGCTCGAGCCACAAATGCCAACTCGTTGTCGAAAAAGACGAATTTGAATTCACCTGTTGGTGATCCAATTATTTCGTACCCACTTCTCTGAAGCCAATATTCACCAAGTATATTTGACTTTAAGTTTGGAGCAAGTGCAGTATTCTCAAAAAGAAACGGTCGAATTCGTTGCGGACCATGCAAATACAATTTCACTATGCCAATGTGGGTATTAGAATGCTTAGACTGTTGTACAAACGTAAACATGTATCCAGTGTCGGGTTGCATGTCGACGAACGCCGATGCTTCGCCGGTTAGGCCGAATCCACAACCTGAGTCCAGCACCCACGAGTTATTGGTTATACATGTTCCCTCATCAAGCATACAACGACCGTACCTTGTCTTCCAGGCGTATCTTCCGAAGCCTGATTTCGCCAGCAATCGACTGTTCGCCCGGTGACATCGGCGCGTCATCGGCTTCCGATTCGTTGATGCGTCCACCGTCGACGCCCATGTCGAACGAACTCATTGGATCATCCGTCTCTTCCGCGTTGAAGAAATCCAGATATCGTCACGGTGTTGGGGAGAAGTGGATTCCGTTGGGATGGCTGATCGAAGGAGTTGGACTTGCAGTTACCGTCGACTGCACGGCGTTGCACGCATCAACTGACACGGCCTTGGGCAGACAGTCATCCGTTGACACAACCTTTCACTACTTTCCCTTGGCTTGCGCCTTGAGATCGCCCTTGGCCATCATCTTCGGTGTCGGCTCTGTGTCGTTACGCGCCTTTTTAAGCTCATTAGGGTACGACCAGATGTTGCGCCGGAAGACCTTCAGATCAATGTCGCGCTTGCGCTTCTAACATTTGTTCTAGAGATGAGGCCCACCACTGATGTTGTTGTGGACTCCAGCGCAGTAGAAGCACGACATGCCAGGGTTGATGCTTTGCGGCACGTCCGGCTGGGATGAGGCCTTCTTTTTCCCGAGGGCCGAACCTCTTGGCTTAGAAGTGGCGCTTAATAGCCGGACCATGAGAGCAGCATTGATAGTTGAGGTGGCGGTCAGCTTGCCTAACGCGACTGTGCATACGCGCTGAAATTAGTTCAACCACCAGGTCTTCAGGTCCCCGCACAGCTGCAGCATCCTCGCATATCTTCTCGAACACCTCATCTGTTGGCGAGCACGTGTTTGCGCCTTGGTATCCATATGGTTCACCGAAGCCATGTCGGTCAAACCCTTGATTTCCTCTTTGCTCTTGTTCCCAACGATTGCGTAGAGTTTGGTCTCAATCTTTTCCAACGTGAATTCTTCCGGCGTAAACACGATCGCCGATCCCCACAGATGTCCCGGAAGAATTGACAGCACTGAGATCAGCATCATCTGTGGCGAGATCAGGCCAAAAGTCAACGCTTCGGCGCTGTTCCGGTTCACCTGGTCCCGCGCAGCATTAAGCTGCCGAAGCAGGTGGGAGACGCTCTTAAAGGCAGAGGCAGCAGTCTCATCAAACTTTTCCACCGTCTCCACAACCCCTGAAACGGTGTTGAGTCCATGCAGCTTCTTGACCGCCCGCAAATCTTGTGCACGGGCTTCTGCACCAACTTGTTTCCGCAAAACCCGATCGAAGGGTTAAGTTGAAGAGATTCTTAATGTACGGCTACTGTTTATTGGCGAAAGCAACTTGCAGCGCATAATACTATTAGTCTTCGGCCGAAGCACGCAGCCCGGGTTTCTTTAGGACTGGCTATCGCACAAGCGCATCCTTCTAGCGTGCGACTGGAGCGCGACGCTTCGCTTGTAGCTCGGTCACGACTAGCGCATCGCTTATCGCGACCAGTTGGTCCTTGAGCTTTTTCTTGTACGCGGCGAACAGGGTTTTGTTCCCGTGAAAGGACAGCTTGTCGACAACGCTGTCGCTCAGCTTGCGTTTGCTCATTTTACACATGAAATGTAAAATAGCACAACACAGTAGGTAGATACCTACGTGTATTAAGCTCTTATTTCTATAATGCCGTACTCTAGATGATGTGCTCAGTCTGAGGCAAAATAGGAAGTGAGCACGCCCGGACGTAGTTCGAGATCTGGCTACATAGTGCGACGACGACAGCAGGCAAATGAATCGATGCCGCCCGGATGTAGTCCGGACGTAGTCCCTTTTCATTTCAAACAGTCCTGTATACGCAAAAAGAAAGCGTACGGAATTCCCGACGACGAGTGTCGAGTGGCAATGGGTATTCTCGCATGACCGACATTGTGCATTGTAAAGTGAAAGGAGAATCGAACATTGCATACCTTTACCAAATCATTTATCACCCAGTGAGGTTTCCGCCATTGTGCGCAGTGTGAAGCCGTAGTTTCTCTTCCCCGGCACGTTACATCGAAATACCGCAATCTGACCCACTCCAAGATGTGCGTTTGTTTTTGTTTGGCAAGTTGTTCATCAGGGCCGATCCAGTCGGATTAATCTGCAGTTATCACTGTATTTGTTTTGGGTGGGTCCGAGTTGTTTACACGAACGCTCGTTGAAACACTATATAAACATGAAAATGAGAATCATGATATTCTCATAAGATCGTCTCTTTCGGAGCTGGGCAAATCAAATCAAGTATATTGTAAGCGGCCCCACCTCGTTCAACAATCTACTCGGTGTTTCTCTTCGCTCGCTTGACTGCACCCATCTGTTTGCGGTTCTTGGGGTTGTTCTGCACCCTCTTGTTTCAGCAAATAACCACACGACTTGAGTAATGGTCAGCGAACCGGAGGCTCAGGGCGCCGCAGGTCATGGCGTTCACGGACATTGTACCGATGCCCAGGATGGTCTTGCTGGCGTCGACAACGAGCGCGCGTGACGCGGCCGCCGTCCCGGGGCTGACCTTGAGGTAGTTTAGCTGTCGGCTGCACCAGGACACCGCCCAGGAACTACCCCTTCGTCTGGCCGTCGTGCACCAAGCGGAATAGGCCAAACATAACGTTAAATTATGATACATTTAAATATTTAATGATTGTTGCTGTACGACCCTATACGCTTGGATGTTTGTTGCTCGATGAGGTCAAGTTGTGAGCGAAGTTCTTCATTTCCAGCGAGAACAGCTTGAATACGCAATGCTTGCTTATCCTTTGAGCTTTCGATGAGCTCAGTTAGTCGGATCTTGGCCAATTCAAGGTCCCTTGATAGGTTTGGTTGGTTGGCTTGCATACTTGGGATTCCTTTGTAGCAGAATGGGCATTCATCCTTCATCTCGACTGCGCAGCGAACTTTGCCAGCCATGGACATCTCGTGAACGTTCGTCATGGCTCCGCGGATGGTGCTGGGAAAGAATTTGTCCCGTCGGGTCTTGAACTGCTGCACCCTGTCTGACGGAGATAGCTTGAATTTGACGACGAATGCATTCCACGCGATCACCATGTCGGTTGGATTGATGCCGATCTTGACCGAGCCGTTATTGTAATACCGCGATCGACAAAACAAATCGATAAAAAATGCGGAGGTGTCGAACGCATATTTGCGAGTATGTAACTGATTCCCTTCATCTCTAAATTCAGCAGGGTTAATACTCCATAGCGTGACGGTGCCGACAGCGGCCGACACGGCCGACATCAATCTTATTGGCTAAAACCTTCACTAGCACTGACACTGATTTGTTAATATTCATAAAATTATCATTGGCTTAAAGAATCCGAGGACGACATGTCGCTAAGAACAGGCCACAGAGAAAACACATCTCAACCAGCACGCAGACAGACATCGGGAGCGGCACCAGCGAGCAAGGAGCGTCCGCGCGTGGGGGGAGGCGCCCCCCCCCGCGGCACCAGCAGCTCAGCAACGGCGCGCGGCATGCAGCTCCAGCATGGACTAAGGACCAAGGACATCGGCGAGATGATAAGGTAAGCACTGGGGAAGCTTGGGGGTATTGTGCTCACGTGTCTGACGTTTGTTGGTATTGGTGTTAGTGTGTATGCATTAATGTAGGCTGTGATGCGGCTGTGATGCGGCTGTTAAGCTTGGTGTGCTATCCGATGGCGTAGCCTAGCTGTTTTGCGAGGTGAAGACTACCCAAAACTTGGTGTGCCGCGAAAGCAGCTTAGCCTCGTTGTACTTGGGTAGTCGTTCCTCAATGGTAATATATGCGCTTGAACCCTTCGAACTATTGTCTTGTGCCTGTGTTATCTAGAAGTGAAGAGCTCTTTGAAGTCGTCGAAGTGGTCGGCGACGGCGGCGCTCTGGTGCAGGTTCCGAGTTTTATAAGTCGTCCACGGCCGTGGCCAGCTTGGTCTTCAATGAAGGTTCGACGGACAAGGGCTCTGCGGCGTCGATTGTATGCGGCAACCATGTTCCGAGGCAGATTTGTGGCAGCTCTTCGGTCTGCTCCCACTCAACAAGTTAAACTATCTTACCGTTTCTCATGTATGAGTTTGTGATTGCGCGGATGTTGTAGAGCTGCGGAGCTGTGGAAGGAGGACCACCAGGTTTTCCGTCGGGACCCATTCGGTCTCGCTCGCCTCGCTGTCATCGAGTCCATCGTCGGCATTGAGCACGCTACCGGTGCCAGTTGTGACAGGTAGACCGCTTGGAGCTGGGATCCAGACCACGTCGTCGTCGCTGCAGTCGTCACCAGAATCAGCGAGCGGTTGTGCAGCGACAGAACTGGAGGCGGCGGTGGTCACCCTTACCTCGGCGATGGCGGCGGTGGTCACCTTTACCTCGGCGATGGCGGCGGTGGTCAGCTTTTCTTCGGCGACGGCGATGGCGGCGACGGAGAGCTTCTCTTCGGCAGCAGGAACAGCGGCAGCGTGCTTCTCTTCGGCAACAGCATCAGCGGCAAGCTCCGCAGCAGTAGTGAGGGCGGGTGTGGCTTCAACAGCTGTGCTGGTGGGTATGGCTTCAGCGGTAGTGCTGGCGGGGTTCTCGACGGTGCTGGCCCAAGCGGTGGCGGCGGCGATAGCGGCAACGGCGCCCCCATCCTCCTCAGCTCCTAACGGAGTGTTGACTGGCGCGAGGTTGCCGTCAGCCTCGCGCGCCTGCGTCGACTCGTGGGCAGCTGCATGGGATGCATTCGCGCCGGTACTGGGAAGCTGTCGGAGGTTGGGGCGCCGCGAACAGTGCCATGCCAGAACGTGGTGGCCTTCGATTCTACGACCAGTCTGCTGTTGCAACAGCGAGAGGACGTCAAACAACGGTCCCCTTGGGCTTGGAGCCTCGGTAACCTGGTCACGCAGCTCGAGGCGAATGTAGCGTAAAGCTTCATCTGTAACATACGCGAGGGGGAACTCACGCCTAATAAATGCTCTAACAGCGCGCTTGAATTTCTTCTGGCTGAGGTGAACCATCGGCTTCGTATTGGCGACTGCTAAATGGTAAAGGTATGCCACAGTGGTTTGAATGTGTAACGAACCATGGGAAGTGTATTTGCTCTTATTTAAGCTCACGCCTTTAATAGGTTAAAAACCTCCATCAAACTGTGAAGTCGCATGATTTCTCCAAAAGCCCAAAGTGCTTCTAAAACCACTCCTTTGTCGTTTCAGGAGCAGGGTCGGCGATCTGGCGAAGAGCCAAACTTGCTCGGTACCGGGTAATGAGCTCGTTTAGAGCTCCATCTCGATGAAGTGCGCGATATTGTTTCAGTAGGCCCGAGTCGAACTTGCGCTTGATACCTTGCGCTTGAAGAAACTCATGCATATTCTTCTGAGCTGTGTTGCCAGCTTGCATGACACGGTCCGCGTACTCTCCAGTGGTGGGGTCAAGGCTGAATCCCAGAGGTAGGAATAGCTTCACGAAGGCGACAATCTGCTTTGTCTGAGACATGTACTGGCGATCGTCACAGACTTCCCAGCTGCGAGGGTTTTTTTGTGTACCACTCAAACCAAGTTGCGGCTGCCGTCTTCGAGTCTGCGCGGACCTTGGGCTTGGTTGGCTTCATCGAGGTGTCCAAGGGTAATGACAGGTCGGTACGGTCAGTGATCGTGTCTGGAGTTGAGCCGGCCTGGGGAGCAACTGCACCACCAACCGGCACCCGGTTTTCCAACTCTGCAATTCGCTCAGACTGCGCCTTGTTCGATTCCACTAGTTGGGCTATGACTGCATTGAGATGGTTGATCAACTGAAGCTCACGTGGGAAGGGTTTTTCTTCTTCTTCTCGAACTTCACTTGTCTTTTCAGCTCCACACTCCAGCCTAGCAGCTCCGGCATCGACACTTAAAGAGGGAAAAGACACCTGCGCATCCGCGAAGTGTATGGGCTCCTCGGGTACTTCTCGTTGACCTCAGGGAAGTGCTGGATCAATGGTGCCACTAGCAGGTCTGCGACTTGATCATCGACGATCAGTGAGACGTCCCCAAGATCCAAGCTGGACGCGAACAACATGCGACCAAGCCTGCGAATCTTCGTCGTCGTTGCGGAGTCGAATGTGGCAGCCGAAGGTATGGTCGGGTTGTCGTTTGACTTCCAGTCGCTGAGCACTTTCGATACTTTCCTGTCCTCATTCGTGGTGTTGAAAACGTAGGCAAATGCCTTGTTCGTCGCCGTTATATTCCAACTGCCACGATCGAAGATCTATTGAGGACTTAGCGAAGCATCCGCGTTGGCATGCTGCGCACCGCCCCACCGGAAAGCATGAGACAAAGGCCAGTTGAAACACCAGCATCAGCTTGACTTGCGCTTGCGGCCTTGAGCACTCGATTGACGTACCCTTGCATTTTCAACGGGGTAGACTTACGTCTCGGAAAGGTGGCTTCCGGTGTTGCATTAGCAGGTTCATCATTATCGCTACAGTAGACAAGCGCATCGGTAAGTGGCGTAGCCTCCGTTGCCAGCGCTTCATCTCCAACGTTCAGCCCCGAAAGGTGCTCAAGGTCGAGTACAGACGGTACCGGGAATGTTTGCATCGCCAGTGCCATGGCGATGGCGTGGAGCGGACACGTGATGAAGGAGCTCTTGTCTGGGAAGAGAGAGAGGCCTTGCTCCTCCGACGTTTTCGCTCGGATCAGGCGAAGGAATAGCGCGTTGCCCGATCCGACCGACAGGTTGCGCTTCTGGACAAACGCGAGATCGGAAGCACGCCCAAGCGCGTACCACATGATGAATAGGAGCTCAGCATCCTGATACTCCTTGGCAGAACTCGCATCGAAGTACAGTCCGTCGATCAGAGAGCGCAAGTCGGCCTTGGTGCATGCTGGTGCCTTCGTCACCATACCACCTTGCTGCCGTTTGAGGCAGTGCCGCTCCACAATGTGGCGGTGCTGGGGGAAATCCTCCAGCAGCCAGTTCTTGACGTTCCAGTAGTAGCTCATCATGGTGTTCCGCTTTCGTAGATCCCCGCTTCGGCCTCGAGCAAACGCGAGGTGCATCGCGAAGCGGTCCAGCTACTTCACGAGCACCGAACCACTGGCATCTGCCAGGAGGGTAGCGCGGATAAATTTGTGAGTGACATTCTCGGAGGCGAGGAAAGCCGTGAAGACGTTGACTGCTGTTGCTTGCGCACGCTTCGTGTTCTCAGGAGCGGGGTCTGACAGGCTTCTTTGTTTTCGAGTCTAGTGTCGGTTGGCTTCTTGATATCCAGCAAATATGTGAATGACTTGCTGTTTGAATCGGCGCTCAAATGTCTGGCTGTCGCTTCCGACATTATGCGTCGGCCACGGGTGAGACTAAGGAGGGCCATTTCCAAGGATTTGCACAGAGGGCCATTTCACAGAAATAGTACACACGGGCTCCCCAAAATCAGCCGTTTTCATGCATACTATACATAAGTCAATTTGCAGGTGTGCCCGTCCCACCGAGGTGTGTCCGTTGCAGAGGACGATCTTGAAGCAGTAGTTGCACTCGTCCTCGAAAACTATTATAGGATGAAGTTCTCGTCCTCAAAAACTGTGTATTAATGTTGTTGTCAGTATACTTGTTTGGCCCTCATCCCTGCTATCAACCGCCTTAAATGCGAGATCCTCACTCTCAAAAACAACCCAGCAGCAGCGCCCCTCCAGCAACACTCTCGCAGGCTTGCTCTAGAAAAACTTCAAGAACACCTCGTCAGCACTACAACCCCAACACCAGAAAATAAGCCTACACCAACGTCGGGTCGAGCGCAGACGTCGGAACGCCCCCTACAGTACGAGGAGGGACCCAGTCCTGTATGAGCGTGTTGACCTCAACCACCCAGCTTCACCACCGCCTGCTCGCCACGGTGCACTACCAGCGGACGACACGACACTGACGACGTTGCCTCCGTTGACAAATTCAACAGACGACGGCTCAAGCACCGTGTCAACGTACCACGAGCACAACGTGCCAGCCCGGTTTTGGGGATACGCTAGCTGGAGGTGAAAGCTCATCCTATCTGCTTTAGAAGTCAATGCGAAACCTAGAAACACACTGAAATTTGAATAAAGCGCCCAAACTTTATTGCTGTTATTACCTGCCAAACTTACTGTTCAGTCAATTGTTTCTTTGCATGCCCACGAGCTACATGAGTTCTATACGAACTGCCATTGTCGTACGGTTTCTCACAGACATTGCAGATGTACGGGCCCTTCCTCTTCGGCGGAGCACGGCGCTTGAGCTTATTCTCGGCGGCGTTGGGGTTGCTGAGGCAGTAGCGGCGGTGGTAACGCATGGCATTCGACTCCTCCAGCTTAATCCCGCAGTACTGGCATTCAAAGTGAGGCGGAAGCACATTTGAAACCACGTCTGGCCCCCAATTAAGACCACGGAAGGTCAGGTAACAATGCATACGGTGGTTCACGCGGTCGTACGCCGTCCCGTTGTGGATCAAATCCCCTCGAAAGATGACGCAGAAGCCGACTGGAATTTCGATGACGCGCGCCTTAGACTCGTCCTTGACGTCCGTGCACCCATCGTAGACTAGAACACGTGCACCTTCGTCAAGAACGCACAGCATGCTGCCGAGAACGCGACCTTGCTTTCTTGCGGCTTCTAAGACCTTGTCCGGGTAGTCCTGATGACTTTCCTGCTCGTCACCCCCCGGGTGGGACCGCAAGAACGAGACAGCGGATATAATCCAGCGAGGCTCGAGGCAATCGGTGATGGCTTTCACTGCAATCTTCAAATCTCGGACTGCCCCGGACGCCCTGTAGACACGAGCCATCTCGCGGCAGGCGTCGTCGCAGTCGCCCCCCACCTTGTTGAAGATAGGGTTATACTTGGACTCCATGGCACCGGATCTCGCCTCATCTTGTAGGACGCGAAGGACCTCTGGACGAAGGCCGAGAGAGACAAGCAAGTAGCCACAGGGCGTCAGCGGAGGTCTTGGCTTCGGCTTGGGCGCCATTTCGGAAGTGAGACCAATGCAGGTGCGTCGGCGCCGGGATTGCAACGGGCACGCTCTTATGGGACGGGCACGGTGCTAATAATCTTAGTTTTTGTATGGACAAGTCTACTGGATATTGCAACGGACACACCTCGGTGGGACGGGCACACCTGCAAATTGACTTATGTATAGTATGCATGAAAACGGCTGATTTTGGGGAGCCCGTGTGTACTATTTCTGTGCAATGGCCCTCTGTGCAAATCCTTGGAAATGGCCCTCCTTAGTCTCACCCGTCGGCCACGTGTCGGTAACCGTTACCCTACCCCTATTGTGTTTTAATTGGCTAAAATTTCGCTGGAACACTGTATGATTCGTTAAAAGGCTTCAGCTGTGTTTCTATTGGCTCACAGGACCATACAAAAATCAAGTTTTTAGTGTATGCTGGCGGCAGTTCGATGATATTCATCCATAACTGTAATGTGACCAGGATTGGCCAGTGTCCTTTTCAAGGAAAATGGATGTTCTCTGGTGTGGCCCACAAGAACTGAGTGTCACACACCACGATGGGTACTGTGTACTTAGATAGGATATTTCCCTTTACCTTCACCAAGTACTATGTTAAGTTAGGTCGGTCGTACTTAAGGACGACGACGCACGGGAGCCATCCGCTGAGGAAGATCGCCATTTAGACAGGGATTCAGTATGCAGAATACTGCTTTCTATCTGATAGAAAGCAGTAGATAGAACCTGATGAGTATTATTAATACAAGACAGTTTAATCCTAACCTACAAGTGTGCAAGTCTCTTTAAGTACTCGGTACTAAAGAGGACCGATAAGGCAGGGCCTTTTGCGCAAGCAGCAACAGAGACGCCAGGCGTCTGTTGTGGCTAGCGTGTTACGCTTCCTCCTAGCTATTGTGCGTGTGATCCCCGTCACAATAACAACTCAGAATTAAATAATCGAGTTTCAATGTGTTCAACATGCAAATCTTTCAGGCGCAGATTGACACCATGCATCCAGATCGGATCTGTATGAAGCATCTCCTCAACAAAAGGGTCACTAGCGCAGCCGAGTGGCTCGGCAACGATGACCTTTCCAGAGGGGACGCTTCTGACCGTTTCTGTTGCAGAAAAGGATCGAAAAGAGAAGGCACTAGCGCAACCGACTTGCTCGGCAACGATGCCTCCTCCCATTCGGCCGTCTTCGCGGTGTCCATCTGCGCCTGCTCGACGCATTGGTACCTCTGCTACAATAGAGGACGGCAGAATGCCCCACAACATGCTGCGTTATTGCTCTTACTGGAGAAATGTGTCTGCTTGTCCATACTGTATGACTTCTCTACCAGATAAAACGGCAAACTGCAACGTGCAATGACCGAAACCGATAAACGTGAAAATTAGAACCTGGCCAAAGGACCAATCAGCAGCGCCGGTGAGGGATTGGATTGCAGGCGGGCGCGGCGTTGCTTGGGATGGACGAAGCGGTGAGTCCGACTCGGGGTTCACAACCACGTTGGCCCCCTCCTTCGGCAGGGGAGGACCAGGTCCTTCCGGGTCGAGGGGTTTGAACGATGAGGGATGGGATTGCAGGGGATAATCTAACGAGGGCCCCCTTGCCGAGGGCCCTCACAAAAAACATGCACGTGGGAGAGTCGGTCATACCGGTATTATTAGACTGTAGACTAAGACAGTAGACGAATTAAGGACGTCATATTCAAGCTTCTCCACCATGAGCAACACCGAGTCTCAGCTCGTGCTCATTACACCCCCACCGGAAGCCGTCTATGACTCGCATGATGCCGTGGAGGCAGCGCTGCATAAATGGACACGAGATCACGGATTCAACGTGTCCAGGCGCCGGGTCCGGTACACTGATGGCCCAGACCGTCATGTCTGGGCTCGAAACTACGAGTGCGACCGCGCTGGAGCGCCAAAAAACACCGACCATTTAACAGAAGACAATCGAAAACGTGTGATGAGAGGCTCGAAGCGTTCTGGTTGCCCCATGATAATAGGGATTCGTGCTGTTAGCAAGACGGACACCTCCGGCCCCTGGAAGATTGTGCACACCGCACGAAGCTCCAATCACAACCATCCTTCGTCTCGTGACGTCCGCGTTCACGCTCAGCATAGACGAAGATCAGCTCAAGAAGCCAATCAGCCTCCTGTCGCGAATCTTCAAGATTTAGTAGAGCTTCAAACATCAGCAGGTGTTACAAGTTCGACGATTCAAGCAACTATCATCAATGCAGATCCCAACTCTCTCGTGGTGGCCAAGGACATATCCAATAGAAAGGACGTGGTTCGAAGGCGAGACCTTGATTTCCGGACAGCTATTGAAGCACTCTTTGAAGAGCTCGAGGAACATAAATTCTTTTACAAGTTCGAAGTAAATCTTGACACGAACGAGGTTACCCACCTCTTCTGGGCCCATCTCGTCACTACAGAGTTGTTCAAGCTACACCATGATGTCTTCGTCGCTGACTGCACGTACAAAACGAACAAACATTGACTCCCGCTTCTCAACATTATCGTGATAACGGGTGCAAATACCGTACTTCTTATTGCTCAGTGCTGGCTTGTGGGAGAAGAAACAGGATTACGTGTGGGCTCTCAATATGCTGAGGTTGCTGATGATTGAAAATGACATTCCGTGTCCCCAAGTAATCCTCACGGACCGGGAATTGGCATGCATGAATGCTCTGGACGGGTTTTTTTCAGACACCCCATCGATGGTTTGTCGTTGGCACATGAACAAGAATGTGGAGAGCATGGCTCGAAAGCATCTTGGCCAAATTACAGTTGATAATCCGGCTCCTGGTCAGTCCAAAAAGGAAAACTCGTGGGAAACAAACGCATTCATGGCGAGTTTCTTTGAGGCTGTTGATGCCGAAACTGAGGAAGAGTTTGAAACTAAACGGAAGGACCTTTTAAGGAAGAGTAAGGCTGTGTCAGACTACCTAGACTTGCATTGGTGGAAGTACAAGTCTCGTATTGTAAAACACTGCACAAAAAAGCACAGACACTTCGAAATTCGAGACACATCCACGGTTGAGGGAACTCACGTCAAGATCAAAGCCAAGTTGAAGACAAGCCGCGGCGACCTCTACACTGTTTTCAAGAAACTACAGTCGTGGTGCTTATTTCCGCTAATGAGACGAAGTTTTTGATGGAGCAGAACACTACGATCGCGCCTCATCTCCCCCAGAAGCCCAGATACAATCGCGTCATTCGTATCATCACGAGGTTTGCTTTGAAAGAGACTGAAGCACTATGGAAAAACGCCGAGAAGATTGTAAACGGAAACATCGAACGCAGCACGTGTTCAGGTGTGTTTCGTGATGTACACGGCCGGCCGTGTTTGCACGAGTTGATATCGATAATTGAATCGAATGGACAACGACACCTAGTACCAGAAGACTTTGACAAGCATTGGTGGATATATCGTGACCAAGAAGGGATTGCCCCGCCTCGAATCCAAGATCCCGCGACGCTAACACAGAACAGAAACAACGGGAGCAAGCGCAGAAGACGTCTGCGCAATTATGGAGATGGAGGTATAGGTCGAGAGCCAACGCTTAGTGAATAGATGGATGCCAACAACCAATCGACACCTCCAAGGTCGGCAGGCCCACCGTATGCCGACCCACAAGTTTTCGGTACTCAAGATGGAGACGAGATCCTGTCATTTCAAGAACCGTTCATTCCTCCGCGCTTCTGGGGTTACTCTGAACATCTACCCTACTCTAACAGTACAGACAACGCGTAGAGGCCTATATTTTAACCCTTTCGCGGTAGAAGGGCACATTTATCGCCCATATAGAGCGTTTGCAAAACACAGTGTGAAAACACCGCGTTTTGCATACTGTGCCCTTTTACACAGGTTCAACCGTGAATGCACCATCTTTTATGACGAACAATAAACAGTACAATCAGAAATCATGAAACCATACAAACATTAAGTTGAATGCATATGATCGTTGTGCATCTGCAAATCACTGCAGGTACTATGTTACAAGAGGCATGCGAAACGAGTACCGTGATTTTCCTTATGGACGCATCCTGCGCCCTTTTAGAAGCAAATTACTTAGGCTTGTATAGTATAATTAAGACAAGATGCTCGCGAAAGGGTTAATACATTCAATCCATTTGTGCTCGAGGAGAAGTGTTCACGTCGGACACGTACACAAATAGTGAGTGCATTGGACTTCTCGCTCGTAGCCCAATTTATCTGTATCAGCTCAAAAAATATGTCATTGGATTCATTAAAAAATGTACCTTCCTTCAGATTCTTCATATTGAAGTTAACCCCGCAGTCATTTATGTCTGTGCCGAATGCTTTCTTAGCTTGTGAACACGGAGCGTGCCCTGGCGTTAAAAGACCTTCTTGCACACCGGGCACTCGAATTCACCAGTCTTGTTCTCGCTCTTGCGCTTCAGTCGGTTCTCAGGCCCTTTCGGGTTCTTGTCACAGTAGAAGCAGTGAAGACGAAATAGCGATCCCTTGATCATCTTGACGCCGCAGTGTTCACACTCGCCGTGCTCTGGAAGGACATTTTGAACAACATCAGGTGTCCAACGCATTCCTTCGTAGCTCAAATAGTAATGCAGGTGGTGATTTGTAGACGTGAACGGCATTCCGTTGTGGATCAGGTCACCGCGGAACAACACGCAGAAACCCACTGGGACATCCACAATACGCGCCTTGGAATCCACCTTTGCCTCGAAGCAGCCCGTGTAAACGCGGAGGTTGGTGTTCGGCTCCAGCGCAAAAATCATGCTCCCCGGAACGCAGTGTGGGTACTTCTTGCGAACTCGAGCTAGGTCCTTTTCTTGGTAATCTTGATGTGGCTCCTGCTCCAAACCACCTGGCTTCGAGCGCAGGAAAGATAATGTGCCTGGCACCCAGTCTGGGTGGATCATCTCGATAACCACCTTTATCGCCTTTGCCAACTCCTGCAGAGCCGAAGACATCCCCCTGGGGTTAACCCTGGATTGCTCTCGAAACTTGTCGTCAACACCGCCGACTCGATTGAAGACACCCTGGATTGCTCTCGAAACTTGTCGTCAACACCGCCGACTCGATTGAAGACACCAACGTACTCGCGATTCTTAGCTTCCGCTAGGAGCTCAGGGACGACGGTGGCCGGTAGCACAAGGCTGACAGGCAGAAAGCCATGGGGCAGCAGAGGGCCGGTCGTTGGTACGGCCATTGAAGGCCTGAAAGGATAATCTGAAAATGGTTTTTGTAGCGGAAACACTCTTTGTAACGGAAACGCTCTTTGTAACGGAAATAATTCGAACCGGTAAAATACGGTTTTGAACTGTGCATGTATTTTGTGAGGGCCCTCGGCAAGAGGGCCCTCGTTAGATCCTCCCGGATTACAGGCTGGCGCGGCGTTGCTTGGGATGGGCGAAGCGGCGAGTCCGAATCCTTGTTCATCGGCGCGAATTTGCAAATGAACAAGAAACCGACCTTTCCGCAAAATGTTATTTAACCTCATAAGGTGTATCTTTTAACCTTATGAAGCCACAGTCATCCATTCTGGATCAATGCTAGATCAAAGTGATACGTTTGTGATCTTGATCACATCTAGAAAACAGTCTACAAATTTGCAATGGTTCATATAAGAATTCGGAGATCAAACAGGACGAATACTACTACTTACTAGGCCAATGGATTCTTTGAATTCACGAAACTTCAATCTCTCACCTCGCTGGCTATTGCGACTCAGTTCGCTTAATGTATATTTGATGAAAATTCCATATTGCTCTTGCCGGCATTGACCAAATCAACAGCACCTGGAACATAAACTGGAGAAATCACCAAACAATGAGGCGTATACTGGTTGCCATCCTTATCTTTATGGCCTCCTAACTAGAGGAGTAATAAGTTAAGTAGCTAGGCGCCTCCATGCAGTACTTTAGTCAGGCCAGAACATTTCCCTTCGTAGCGAAACACTAGGTGCTATTTGTAAACATACAGTAATTGCTAAGATACACATTGCAAGAATACTACAAGCAACGGCTGAAATATGTGCATAACATTGATTACGCCTCATCTTGATTTAATATACTGGAATATGGAATATTCGGCCCATGAATTATGCCTTAGAATAACCCTATTTTTGTTCAGTCACGTAATGTAATTCATTTAAAAAGTATCCAGTGACTTCAACTCTGTATCCATCCATCCAGACAAGAGCGCAGAGTTATGATTTAGAATTTCATGCTTTAGAGCAGGCATGTAATGTAAAATTTAAAAAAAGTTAAGGTTGTTCAGCATGTATTCAATTCCTTGTACCTAGGCGTCTAAGCCGCGTGGTGTCTCGTCTAGTGCACCCACAAACTACCTGTCCGTGGGTACGAAGCCGTCGGACACATCTCACTCGTCTAAACCCCTTGTTACGTTTAATTTGGCGTTTCGGCCTTGCCTTTCGTGTTCTTTTCGCTGTAGAATCGATGTTTCTGGATTGGTGGACTCTCCATCTACCACAACGCTGACATGTCGCATACTCACGTAATACGTTCGGGCCAATGTCTGGTTTCAATTTCACTCTCTCGTAATTCAGGTAGCAGTGGACTCGGTAGTTGGTGACACGGTAGAGAGTGAAACAGGATTCTTCTGAAAACACACGCAATATCCGGCGGGGTTGTCCACGATGCTAGAGTAACAGGATGAAATCCTGATAGGTGCGAGGCAGCTGCATGAAGGACAAGATCACCGAGGAGGGCAAGCCAGCGGTGACGGACGTGGTGGTGCTCATACGGGTTGAAGCGTGGCGCGGGTCGACCCGCCGCAGCCAACCCGGCCACCTGGAAGATCGAAAGCTGACGAAGAGGTGCCTCGCACACTGGAGGAGCAGACCAAGACGCCAAGACGGACGCTAGACACCAGAGAAGGCGAGGCGACATCATAGGGCGAACGAGCGGTCCAGCGCGGCTGTGAAGGGTCGACTGTGAACCCATCAAGCCCGCCATGCATGAAGCTCCGGCTCACTCTCGAAGATTCCCAGTGCAGCGCACAGCACGCGGAAGCACAGAGTAACAGCGCGGCAAAGCCGTATACGCAGAAGCAGCGAAGCACCGGCATTGGTGTTAAACAGCGGAATACAAGTAGCAGTCGAAGTGTACGTAGTGTTGTGTGCAGTCCTTACAGGGTGCTTGAGTGCTTGTAGAAGCGGGTATCTGCAGCCCCGTACGAGGCCGTCGGTATCGGCAGTCCGCGAAGTAAGGAGCAACTAGCCGAAGAGAGGGTAAACCCTGAAAGAGGGTAGGAGAGCCCCCGGTACTAAGAGCCCCGGTGCACCTCCTTAGCGGTCTCGGCGAAGCATCAAGTACTCTGACCAATCTTGCCACTGCTAGGAAAAGTCGACTGCCGCTGCCGTGCATATTTCATACGTAGCTAGGGCGGCTGATGTTCGTAGCCACTGGACACCAATCGAGGCCACGAGTAGGACCGGCGCACGACACAAGGGCGGAATGGACCAAACACTATCACTACTAGCGCGAAGCGCTGACGAACTGAGCAGGGAAAGATGCCCAGCTTACTGTAGCGTTAGAATCGTATTTGTAGTAAAAAAAACGGCTTGTGTAGACACGAAGACAAGTGCCGGGCTGAAGCGCGAATATAACGCTGGCAGGAACACCTCCTGGGCGTCTAGCCTCGGTATTTGCATTGTCAGCGGTAGAGTAGCCCGTGAGCCTCCTGCTCAGCACCACCTCGTTTCGAACACATGGAAGAGAATGTGTAGCATCGCCACCATCACTTGCAAATGTTTCCGGAGTCCCAACCGCGAGGATGACATGCTGGATTCAGCTACCCTTAACATTTGTGCCTTTTTCCCGCGTCCCAAAGAAGCTCGGGGACGACATGAAGTGACAGAACGAGTGCGGCGGGATAGTACCCATTGTGAAGCAGCGGATCAATGCATGTGTCTGAAGACATTGTACTGAACGGATATAATCTGAAAATGAAAAGCTGTAGTACATGTAATCAGGCCATTTGTATCGAAAAGGCGATTTGTAGCTCATTTTAGCAGAGTGCGATTTGTAGCGAGATAGCGGGAAGGATAATTCTATTGAGAAGGAGGGATGTAATTTGGATCCGAAAGGCTCATTGTAGCGGAGGGAGGGGGCGGCGGAATTAACCTTGGGATCAACTAGACGATTGTGCAGGTAGCGCGTTTTTTAATGCTACGTTTTTAAACGTAAAAATGACAATGAGTGCCTTTCAAAACCCCTATAAAACGGCTAAGCACGATTTTTTTATGCGTCGTTTAATACAAAGAATAGGGTATAATTTCGTAACTCTGGCGGCCTAAAACTGGGGTTGTATAGAGGCGCCATTATAGGGACGTTTAATGAGCGCATAACCAAATGATTTTTTTGTGGTATCACGTTTTGGTCTCATCAAACAACGCTTTTATGATGTGCATAAATAGGGTTTAAAATCGTCACGCGCGCTCGTTGTCGACGCCACCAAGCCTATCCTGGGCATTGGTACAATGTCCGTGAACGCCATCACCTGCGGCACCCTGAGCCTCCGGTCGCTGACCGTTACTCAAGTCGTGTGGTTCTTTGCTGGAACAAGAGGGACTAAGCGGGCGCAGAACTACACCAAGAACCGCAAACAGATGGATGCAGTTAAGCGAGCGAAGAGAGACACTGAGTGGATTGTTGAACGAGGTGGGGACGCTAACACTATAATTGCGTTCCCATCGAAATATGCTCCGAATTGGTGTGCTTGCGTACGAGTGGGTCCTCACACCACAAACACAGCAGTTTGTCGGTTACTACCAAGTCAGGTCAGCAGGACATACGACTTTTGGTCGATAAAGCTGAACAATGTGGCTGTGTTGTTATCGCTTACCATCATCGTGACCACAAAGTCAGAGAACGTGGTTAAACAAGGTGCTGTAGCCGGTATTTGGCGCTTCTTTCCACACTATAGAGCACTAGCAGCGAAAGTATGCTGTTGACTCATCTTAAGCATCGGTGACGACCTTGTAGAGGTAGTTCTAAACCCAACGGGTACTGAAGGGGTTGTTGGTTGCCAGACTTAGAAGCCAAAACAGGGGGGGGCTGCTCTGGCCTAAAACTACGGCAGTCTCGCTGTAATAACTTGTAAATAAGTTAGTAAAACTGGGTAAAATAACATACACCACTTGAAATATAACTAACAAGTGTAGCTTTAGTAATAAAACTCAAAGAGAAACAGATTATTCATTATCTATATCTATCAAACTGTAAAACACAGTGCAAACTGTGTAAAATGATATCACAAACTCTCAAGTACTAAAACATACAAATACTAGATATAGTACCAGAAGAATATTGTATAAATATATTATTTCAACAGTATTACAAAAATTAACATCAAAGAATTCTTAATTGAACTTAAAGAAAAGATTTAGACCTCAGTGTACTTTCTACATCTGTACACCCCTCAAGAGGCACCCTCAACGGTGTAAACGTGGTCAATCCGGGAAGAGAATCCCTTCAAAAGATCCACACGATTCGGAAAGTAGTGGTACCTGTCAGAATCGATGAAAACAAATTTGTTTCCGACCCATGCACGCAATGCAGTGCCAGGTACCCGCATCTTGACCTGGACGCTGCCCAATTATGAGCAAAGCGGGTTTCCGGCTGCGAATAATCGCGCCGGGCCGCTTGTCCCTGCTCTTGAACCCCGCTGTGGTGTTCAGGAAACGCAGCTGTTTGCGCTGCCTTTGCAGCGCTTTCTGCAAGGCGTCGATGGTGTACGCACCATAGCGTTGGTCACCATGGTCCTCGGAGGGTCGAACTTGGCTCAAGCGGGACAAATTGGGCCGCATTGCTGCAGGCGCCAAGAAGTCCCGCTGCTTAAGGGCATTGTTCACCTAGAACAGTCCATACATGGAGTACATATCCGGAAGCGCCTCCTGGTTCTGGCACATTACCGATGTGCGCAAGCTGACTACCATTTGTACATATAATAAAACAAAGAAAATACAAGAGATTTGCAATTTGTCAAAATAACAAAACCAACACAAACCCTGGTATTAGGTAAGCCGTATAACCCCAGGCACTTGAGAACTGTGGAGATGATTCACATCCGCATGGAGCATGTCCACACGGAAGCTAGCCCAGACTGTAGCGTTAGGCGCACATCGCACTGCAGTCCCAAATACTGTAGAGCTGTTGCCGCTTAATTATACCCAGGTTTGTGAAAGTAAAAAGAATAACAAAGAAAGTGCACCCTTGAGAAGCTTGGAGGATCTGCAAATAAACTCCTGGAGCAAACTCGCACAACAAAATCTCTACTTTACACTAATGACTATACTTAAACACATAATAAAGCCCTTCGAAAACTGAGCAGCGGTATAACCATCGAGTTCCATTACCGCAAAACTCGTCCTCACAACCAAAAATAATAAGGTAAGCGAGGAAACATTTTTATATATTGATAAAACATTTTATCCATATAGCAGGCTGTCATTAAACCGTTTGCTAGGGGGTTAGGAATGCATCCGATTGCGCAACTCCTGCGTGCAACACTTGTGTTAGACCCATTATACAATCGCGGAGTCGCCCACATGTTATCCGTAGGATAGGGCTCTCGAAATTCCGAGCTAAACAGGTAAAATATTAATTAAAGTACTATCAGTCAATCTAACGAGCAGGCTTTGCATCCACCACCGCCACCAGTCTAGCTCTTCGGTGGCCGCAGCAGCCCCCCCCCTGTTTTGGCTTCTGAGCCTAAGTTCGAATTGAGATGGCAACCAACAGCCCCTTCAGTACCCGTTGGGTTTAGAACTACCTCTACAAGGTCGTCACCGATGCTTAAGATGAGTCAACAGCATACTTTCGCTGCTAGTGCTCTATAGTGTGGAAAGAAGCGTCAAAGACCGGCTACAGCACCTTGTTTAACCTTGTTCTCTGTCTTTGTGGTCACGATGATGGTAAGCGACAACAACACAGCCACGTTGTTCAGCTTTGACCTGACTGGGTAGTAACCGACAAACTGCTGTTTTTGTGGTGTAAGGACCCACTCGTGCCCAAGTACACCAATTCGGAGCATATTTCGATGGGAACACTGCTGAAGTACGTCGGTGTAGTCATGCTTGAAGTCGAGATAGGAATCAGTCTTGCCTCCTCGTCAAAAAGGGTATTATGGTTAATGAATGGGCTTTCCAATCAGAACAGTACCGTCTGGCTTGGCGAGGTGTCAACACGACGGTCGAGCTGACATGGTTCTCCTGGGTTTCGCGCCTTAGATCGACGACAATATAACAGACCACAACTTGGCTAGCCATGTCAAGCTTCTGGGGGGATCCTTCCTGTTTACAACCGTAAAATAGAGGATAACATCAATCTCGTCGGCGAAAACTGTGCCGTCAATACCAACACGACCAATCTCGTGGCCCTTCTACTTGCCGGTTAAACGTCACATTGCCTGGTCTTAGCTATCCAGAAGTTCATGGCTAACTAAAACTCATTGTTGGATAAAATCCAGGACATCATACCCATACCCAGCCACTCTGCGAAACTTCAGTAAGTTTATTGTGATGTTATTAATGCAAGTTTGTTATAAAATGTGATTGTTATTGCATTTTCAGGGAAATCACTTGTTTGAGACCTGGAGTACACACGAAGACTCAATGAACCGTAAAGCACGGATCAAATGCTACATCCGTAAAAAGTTGAAAACGTGTATAAAAACAAAAACTGTACACTATTTATTACACTGGTAAAAAGTTTAAATATAACCTTTATCAAACCAAGTCATTTTAGTGCTGTACAGATTTTGTTATTTTTTCAGGATGCTGCACTGAACCCGTGTGTAGTAATCGATACGTATTTTTCGGTAAATATGATTTAGCACATTTTTTGCAATCAAGGACTTTAATGACACGTTGGTCGACAAGCTCGCGAAGCCGATGCCTACCCGCCACGATGAGAACACATTGGGCTCGCTATAGGCCCAAGAAACTCCAAAACGACGAAAAAGTCACCCTGCTCACCGTGCGTCACCGTTTCGACGCTCTGATTGAACGGCACCCGTCGACCGTGAGTCCATCGGGGCGAAGGACGTGATCGTCAAGAGCGCGGCGTTTGAAATCGCTTGTGTCCAAATTCTCCTGAGCACGATCTTCTCCCGATAGCCTTCATATTCCTCGTTTTCAATTTTAACGTATCCCGGCTCATGCAACTAACGGTGATGTGTATCTACAGATGACGTGTTTTGTCTTTTGACATTGCGCCTGACAGGACAAGGTAAATATATTAAGCCAAGCAGGAAATGTGCTCCAGACCAAGTATATTTCCGGAAGCGATCATGTTGAAGCTCGAATCCCTAACTAATCGACTGCACCGCCCTTTTTACATTCCCCAATCGGCTATAATATCTTCTAAAATCATATCGATAACCTCACCACTGTACTGACAGGGAATTTCGTGTACTTCCAGCGTCCAATTTCTCGGACGGAAATCCTCGCCCACGTAGTAGACGGTGAGCAGAATGTAGGTGAGGGCATTCCAAGCAGTCATATATCAGCGGCGATCGCACGAAATGCTAATCTGGTTCTTCACATGCTTTTCGAATTCCTTAGGACGATAAACGGAATAACGCTTGTCATATTTACTCTCGTATTGCGAGTTCGGTTTTCCTTACATTCCGGTGACGTGTGCGGGATCCAAAGCGAATAGATGGAAGACGCTCTTCGCACGCATTTCGGGTCCGCGGTTCGGACCCTCACGCTAGCTGTCTGCGGCACATGGGTAAAGAAGCCCTGCAAGAATATAGAACCGGATATCCAAAATAACCATCCGTATCCTGATGTATACCCACTTTACCCTAGAACTCGCTCTTCTGCTTGATGCCGTGCGCAAGCCCGTGGAAGTACTCGCTCGGGAGCTAGGACGTCCCGGTAGGGAAGTACCAGGACCTCTACAAGCATTCGTCCAGGTAGTTGGCCACCGCGCTCGTCTTCATGTCTTCATCCGTGATTTGATCTTCACCTCCCAAATGCGCTCGATTCGGTTGGTGTGCGCCTCGGTCGAGATATCCACGAAGTTACGGCTGTGATTGCATCCCCGCCAAAGCCCTGTTGTTCTCCAAGGTGTAAAGTATGCCCTTTGCAAGCGCCGCGCTGCACCTCGGTGACGTACGACTTGAACATGTCCAACATGATTAATGCGCTAGCACGTACAAAGTTAGGGACAAATATCACATGCTTACAGACAAAATAACACTTACATGGACTTGATGTACTCCTTGATACAGCGCGACATCGTCGGCTTGGGGCGATCATCACACAAGAACTTGGCGAACCACTTTGTAGTGGTTCTGTCAACAACAACACCACCGACGACCCAGTGGTCGTGGTGCCTACGATTGTATTTTTGTGTTTTTTTCATACTTGTTTCATCAATCGGTCGTCGCTGACAAACCTGCATTTTGTACACTATACACTAACAAATTATAGTACTCAACCACAAGATTAATAATAAAACGGTAGCTAACCTTCATGTCATAACGAAACATTTCAGCGCTACAGCTGTCCATACTGGTACCATTGGCCTGTCATCTTGCCTGTCAACTCTACGTTCTTGATGGCTTCGGACACGTGCGTGCCCGAAGCCCAGAAGAACAAGATGCTCTACCGAGGAGGAGGGGGGCATCGCGTGGTGCATTCGCGTTGGCCTGTTGCCCCCCCCCGCATGCCGAGCTAGCGACTGTGACGATGTCGTACTCACACAACTCCATCTCGACGTGATGGGGGCGGGTTCTTTGGCAATATAAAGCCAGAGCACACTTCTAGCACTTTATGTATAGTACATAGTTTACAAAATAGTCAGTTCGTATAGTAAGGATTTTAAACAGTTCACCTGCAGGTCTGGTCCTGACTAAAACAGGCCCAGACCTACATATGAACTTTTTGAAATCCTTACTCAACGAACCCGGACGAGACCAAAGGGAAATACAGTGTGTTTTTGTAACCGGTCCTATGTGGATCCCACGATTCGTTTGGTATCAAAATAAACTATGTATTTGTGGAACCTGCGTGCTTTGATTTGTGATACTTGGATTCGTGATATATTATGCAAATTGAAATACCTGCTGTAGTATTGCAATACAAGCATTCACGGCTCAATGTTGGCAATTGTCGTATGCTGGCGGTAACGCCTAATGTCTGCAATTCTGCACACTTCCGTGTGGCTTAAACATATATTATAGTTGTATTGTGCGAAACGAAATTTAAATACAGAACTCGGCCAATACAGGAGTCGGTTCTGTTAACCTTCCATTTGTTGTGAAGGACATAAAGTCATTTAATATATTACTAGCACTTGAATAGGCGGTTGTAAAAGGTTAAGTACATGCAAAGACGACAAATGGGAAGGCTAGCCGGTAGTGCGGCAATCGTCATTTGTTCAGAACTGACCCCTTCAACCCGTGTTTGTTATATTTAAATCATCGTGCTTGCTAAGAGTACACATCAGTGTAGCAGACTGAAGACTGGATTCCGAAATTTCGATGTAAAACGTAATTTGGTTCATTCCAAGTTTAGACTCACAGAGGTGGTCTATGTAACAGGTTAACCTTTGAAACATGCCGATATTATTTGTCGAGACAAGCGAGACCAGTCCCTAGCTATGGTCATATCGAAACGTGCCTTCCACGAACATCTGAGCCCCTGGATAGCGTAGAAGTTCCAGTAGCTGCGGATCGGTCCATCCGATGATGCGTTGGAGTCAGTAACCCTCCCCAAATGTCTCGTGAAACTGGTAAAAGTTCAAAGTCGTTCCAGATACCTGATTTGGAGGTGCGACTTCAGCACATTGCTGCCAAAATGTAGGCGTCGGGTACGGCTCACGCGTTGTGTCACCAGTTGACGCGTCAAACCTTGGACAACAACGTCATCGTCTCCGACAAAATACGAGTCTATGACCAATCGCCAGATCGGCAGAGGTGCATGCGACAGATTTGAAATCGCCAGTCGGTCGACTTCAGCATTCATGTCATCAATGACATTCACATAACTTGGAGATCAATCACCTTTACCGCTTGTGTGACGGGCGAAGTTGGTAAATACCCCTCTCACCAGGCAAAAATCAACTTTCCCATTGCACCCGGGAGTGCGACGGTAAAAGCTGCACCGAATAGACATCTTTCGCGAAGACTGCCGAGCTTTAAGACAACGCTGAATGACGCCGTACCGGTAGCGCGGGCTTTATCTCGCGTGACTGCATCCCATCAAACCATCGATAAATATAAAACTACCAAAGAGCCGATACAAACATCTAGTATAGGATTTGCCCTGTTTATTCCGATTCAATTGACAATATCATGCAAATACTGAAACTTCCGAAGAGCGAATACAAACTTCAAGTATGCACTTGACCTCGTTTATACAACTCTTTCATTATATCGTGTTTGGTAATTCCGAAAATCTAGAAGAGTTGATACACGCATTAGGTATGAACGTTGTCCTGGTTAACAAGATTGTTTTGAAAAGAACGTAAGAGTTTACCAAACATTTCAGTGTACTAATTCGCCGGATCTTGTTATTTAGTATTTGTATCCAAGGTCTTTTTATCGATGCATAGTGCTGATGGTAAGCGACGAGGCAAGTGGGGTGTTTGTATCGTGCGATTACGCGCATGCGACTGGCAGAACGAACCTGCTCTACCGAAAGTTGATGACGTGCATGAACGACCACAGGGAACCGACTTCGTCCGGGCACGGTGGTTTTCAACTTTGAGGCTGCTCTGACCGACTCTCTGATCTCCCAGTTTCCGGAGGAAAGAGTGATCGGCTGTTTATTCCACTTCAAACAAGCGATCCGGAGATGGGTGTTGAAGTTGCGGATCCGACCCCAGGAGATCACTATCTCGATGGAGGTTGGTGTTTTGGACATGCTCACTGTCGTCGTGCCGGAACACATTGATCCTCACGGAATCAACTTCGTCACAAGTTGATTATGGGTCGGTGTCGCACAGCGGGAATCGAGTACTCCACGGTGAGCTGGGAGTGATTTTCTATTTCTAACACTTTTCGGTGGATGTGTGGAATGTTTTCGGCATCGATCTCAACATCGTCAGCAGAACGAACAATCTCTTGGAGAGGTTCCCGCGAACTGAATGCTGCTATTGCTGCACCGCACCCAAGCATCCCCGCCTTTGTCTCGACAATCGGCACAATATCTCGACGTTATGTGCAACTCCTAAGCGACAGTTCTAATCGACGAGCGATCGCACATGTCCACGGAGCCATCAATACGCCGAAAGCGGTTGGCGCGAGTCATCGCCGCCCGACGACGCAACACGACGGCAAATCAGCGTGGAGACAAAACTCGTGGCAGCAGAAGGGGAGCCGCGGCGGATGAGGTGCTAGTCGTGGACCTGCTCCAAGTGGACGAGCTTCTGTACTATCGCGTGGTGGTGGCAGCTCGACTCAGTCTGCTCGAGGAACAATAGCTACTCGACGTACGCGCCTAGTTACTCGCAGCATGACAGCAAGAAGCTAGTTCAACCAACGTCAGACGAGTATACTCCAGCTATCTACAACACATTTAATAAAATATATGAATACAATCGTAGCATATAATCGAAATTAGTGGTAGACCAAAACTATTTATTGTGCTTGACTATTTAGGAGTCAATTTTTTGTGATATTTTTTGGTCCGTGATTTGTCTATGGGACCAAAACATGACCAGGTGACTTCAGTTCGTATATGTAGATTATACGTAAATCCGGTTGTATATTTTTACAGGGCTCCTTTACCCATGTGCCCGGTCTGCGCAATAGTGTTCACAAAGTGCTCGATTACTTGCTGGAAATAGCTGCACTCGATAATGACTGATCGAAAAAGTGATTGTCCGGGAGGGGCTTTTTGGGGACAATTCCGGAGCTTTATGCTATTCCCGCTTTGGCGCCATGGGAGGTAAGCGCAAGGAGACCGAGTTTCCTGACACGTAGGAGTTGTCGAGGAGTCCCAAGACCCCGTTCGAGACCGTCCCCGAGACGCAGTCGACTGACAGCGACGACAACGAGCTCAGCGAGGACTGATAGCGACCTGCCCTTGTCGCCCGAATAACCCGGACGACGCGAAAGTCGCTGGAAAAAAAGGCGGCTGCAGACACAATATGACAGACCGAAGAGACAAATGTCTCTGGGCACTATCAAGGAAAAGGACTTCAAGAAGGGCAAGAGCTACTGCAATACCGTCAGTCGCCTCCAACCGGCATTAGGTGTGGGGCATAGAATTCGCGAAATCAGAGAGGTTTCGAAAGCTATTTGCCCTTATCATTATCTTCATATTTGTGTTTAAAACACAAGTTACCCCAACCCGCATCGTCAAATTCTGGTGAATGCGGCAAATGTGTGGATTTTGCAGCACTACCCTCACTTCGCCACGACCATCCATTCTGAGGCGTCTGACTCTCATTCTGGCCTTATCTCGGCCACTGCTCAATTGGCTATGGCGGAATCAAGGAAGCGCAGAAATTTTTCTGAGGAGGAGGACGTCATGCTTCTCAAGCAAGCCTTGGCGGATGAGCCGTTTCGACACGAGCACGGCAAGGTGATGGAGGCATGGGATAGCCTGGCTACAACGTTGGCTGCTTGTCTTGATTTCACGAGGAAGAATCTAAGTGGCAAGACTGCTCAGAATCGTGCCAACGCCTTGCTCGGTAAGCTGCAAATATATATATTTTAAAACCCTATGTATACGTGTTATCACTTTTTTATTTAATGCTATAGCTTCTGCGCAGAAGAAAAACTCGGAATCGGCTCGTCGTTAAGGTGTAACAGAGTCTCATACTGAAAAGGATACACTTCTGGACGAGCTATTATCGAAAATCGAAGACATCAAGGTCGAGAAGGCGAACAAGAAGAGGATCAAGGCCGAAGAGACTGCAGCTCAAGAAAGTGCAGGCGAGACAATTCGACGTTTGACAGTTGAACGTCTTAATCGTCAGCGGGATGACGACCAGGCTGATGTGAACGAAAGTCCATCGCACGGCAAAAAGTTCGCCAAATTGGTAGACCTGCTTCGCGAGCATAAAGAGAAGGAATTAGCTGCCCGCCAAAAGCAGTGGGAGGAAGAGCATCTCGATCGGCAGGCTACGGAGAAGCGCTTCATGCAACTTTTGGAGTTGCTAGCCAAGCGAGTCTAGAAACCCACGACTCACAATTCTACGTGCAATGAAATTGTGCTTTGATTACCGCCAAAGACTATTAATCTCTTTCTAAATAATCGCGTAGTGTAGGCGGAGGCAAATTGAAGTACGTACTAATCTGGTTGCCTCGAAAATAGCAGCACTGGCAATTCGTCAGGAGCATCACCACACGCACAAACTTGCCGACGGGACTGAGGCGAAGCTTCAAGTTCTTCTTGAAATCAATGAACGCCCACACTCTCTTCATAATGCCGAAGTTCCACTCTACTGCAGTTCGAACAGCACTCATCTCCTTGTTGAAGATACGCTCATATGTCGTTTGCACTACGCTCTTGAAGCGAGTCACTACATACTTGCTTACTGAGTAGGCTGAGTCACCAAATATAGCTTTACCTTCAAAGATGGAGTGCTTGTCGAAGTACCGTAGAATACCGCTCCCTGAAAACAGCGTCGTGTCATGACGTCTTCCTTCATATGGACCGAAGAAGTGGATACAAAGCCCGTCTAGGGTAGTCAGACCTGCGTAAGATAACAAGACAGTACAGTTAGTTACTACATGTAGGGTGCCATATCCACAACGGATTCCATACCTTGAAAAAGTAGAGAGTGAACACGCTTGTGTCCACTGTATACTTGTCGTTGTAGGTTTTCCGATCGGTGTCCACGCCTCGGCGATGGGCGGCATATCGGAATCTTGGTCCCATCTGGAAAAGCAAATATTCCTTTCGCCGAGCTCATGCGCTCAATTGCCCTGCAGTAGTCGTGCATTCTTGTTTGTACTAACTTCAGATTAAAATACATAGTATCCTCATACCGCTGATCTACAAAGTCAACTAGAAAGCATAGCGATTAGTCTTAAACACAGTCAAAATAAAATGGATGGCAGTACATACTCATCCACAAGAAGATTCTGCTCAGCGCCGACGTAGAGCGCCCGAACTTGCCCATCATGTCGTGGAGGCGACGCGGATAGGAGAGTCGATAGACCATGACGGCCAGTGCCTCCTCTCGGATGCAGCGATCTCCGTCCTCAGTGATTACGACAGCAGGGAGCGCAAACAGGTTTGCCAAGAGCTTGATCCCATTGACGTCGAAGCGGAAGTCCTTGGTGGCGCTGGCGTCTCCGTACGTGCTCAGATCGAATCGCACATCAGGTATGAGGGGGCGCTCAGGGCTGTTCAATAACCCCGCCTGTTGCAAAGCCATCCATGTAGTTTCCTCGTTTAATGCGAACAGAACTAGCAGGAGTTCGAACCCCTCGTGCTGCGTGAGCTGCATGCTGAAGTAGATGTACACGCTGTCGGGGGGCTTCTCTCAGTGCTAGGATAGGTCTTCTGGGCTGTGCTGCTTCTCGTCTGCTCTTGACTTCCTCTGTGTTGCGCCTCCTCTCAACCAGCCAGACGGTGCCAGGTGTGTTTATGCGATTTCGCGGGTTTTGATCTCGAAAGGTCAGCTGGATTTTCACTAGCCCTACCCGTGTATTTCGTTGTGTGAAGATAAAGTGAGGGTAGTGCCGAGTTCGAAACCTTACTATTGTGTGTGCTGCGAGCGAAATGACACGCACCCTTGTATTCACGGTTCCGATAGTGACTGCACTGGTAGTAGATTTTCAGCCGTTTTGTGTTCAAAACAGTGCATTCGAACCCAGCAATACAAATGTTCAGCTCAGGTCGAACTTCTCCAGGAGGTCTAGGATCTCTCCAGCCGCCAGCCGGAGTCTTTGTCATACGCGAACCCGATGCCTAACCACTTGACCACTCCTCTGAGGCTCATCAGCTTGAGCACGACCTTCTGGCTGAATAACCCGAACATACGCGCCTCGCTTGCGCCGGTCATGTGCAGGTCGTCCACATATACAGCGTCACACCGGTCGTGGCGCGCTTGTAGCACATGCAGCTGTTCGTATAGGACTGCGTGTAGTCCAGTTTGGTGAGCACGCGGCGCAGGGGCTGGTTCCAGGGCCGGCCGGTCTACGTGAGGCTGTTCTGGCTCTTTTTGAGCCGCAGAACGAGTTTGCGCTTGTGCTGGACGCCCAGTTCCGCGACCTTTGCCTTGCTGATCTCTATCCCTTGCAGGACATAGAGGTAGATCTGGCGGTTATCCTCCTTTTCAGCCTTCACGTACGCGTTCGGCAGGCCGCCGTGCCGCGCCGGCATGCCCCAGCGCCAAGCACCTTGCCAGTAGTCATATCCAGCACGGCCGAGAACGTGTCGGTGTGGTCCACGCCGTAAGACGGCTCATTGCCGCACGCAACGATACGACCCTTGTAGCGCTCGACCGATCCGTCCGCATGCCTCTTGGTATTGTACACCCACTTGGAGTGCAGCACCTTTGATACGGTCGGGCTTCTTCACCAGCTCCCACGTCTGGTTGCTCTCCAGAGCACCGATCTCCTCCTCCATTGCGACCTTCCACGCGTCCGCGAGCTCGTCACACATCGCCTCGCGGACGTTGCGCGGGTTCGGTGCCGTCACAGAGCACATCGCGCCCGCCAGCACATATTTGGCGCCCACGTTCCGGGTCGCCATGCGCCTGCCGCCCGACTTGACCGCCGATTTGGCATCACTGGTCTTGGACGCTCCCTCTGGCTTTTGATCATCTCCGCCTGCGCCTTCCGCCGGCCGTCTTGCCGACGATCATGCCCATACTCTCTTGTTGGGGTCGTGGAAGACCGTGCACGGGCTGCCGAAGGTCACGATGCCCGTCAGGTCCGACGGCTTGCCCGTCAGTATCTCCAGCGGTGACTGGCGCTTCGGGTCGCCGCTAGGCATGCTCCGGTTGATCACGTACGCCGCGTACTCGACGGCGTGATCCCAGAACTTGAGCTGTGGTCCGCTTGCGAACAGCATACAGCGTCCCATTTTTTTTAATCGTGCGGTTCATTCTCTCCGCCTTCCCGTTCGAGGCCGGATCGTTGGCCTCGCTCACCCGCCGGCGAACGCCCGGCAGAAGTCCTCGCCGTTCTTGTACTCGCTGCCGCCGTCCGTGCAAAGCACGTGGACGCGGCAGTTGTACTGCTTTTCAAAGAACACGAGAAGTGCTCAAACTTTTTCGTTGCTTCGACCTGGTTTTTGGCAAGGAACACGCGAACGTAGATTCTGCTGTGGTCCCCAGGTCGCGATTGTCATTACTATCTTGCGGCGGCATCGGGCCCTTGATATCGCTGCATATCACGCCACCGGTCTTGCCCAACGGCGCGTTCTTGCACGTGTCCTTGTGCGACTGTTTGCCCTGCGCGTACGTCGGAAAGTTTAGCCTGGACCTGTCGGTCAGCCTCGCGCCCGAGCCTGACCCGTCGGTCATCCGCTCGGCGGTGTCGTATGCGAAGTGCGCATAAAGCTGTAGCAGCGTACACTCAGTCGCGTCAGAGACATTGTCACCGCCGCTCTCAGCGACCGGGCGGACCTCATTCACACGTTCGCGTCGACCGCTGCCGCCGACATCATCTGCCAACAGCACTCGGCTCTCACGTCGATCCTCGAGAACGCGCTTACCGTCGGCCGCACGCTCCACGCTGCTGGTGCGCCTGGCCCTCGACGAGGACGTCGAGCTTCAGTCGGGGAGGATGTCCCGAGCTGGTATGAAACTTGCTGTCTGGGCACGGTTGACCGTTCCAATCTGGGCGGCATCACGGCTGGACTGGTGACAGCTGGGTGAGCAAAAGATGGGCTCGGAGCAAGGGTCGCATAGGGCGTTATGATTACGCGCGACGCGCGGACGGATGTCGCGGTGGACCCTGCTGTGGATGCCGGACAGTTACAGGTGAGGTGAGCGGAAGGGGTGAACGAGGCTGGAGGGCCTCGGAAGCCGGGTTGGCGTGTGAGGGAACTGGACCGCGGAGGATCAGTAGGATTTTTAGACTTTTGTTTTAAACTAGTTCAGTCGTGAATCTGCCTAACAGGACCAACACTGGTCAAGGAGTAAGAAACTTTTTGTATTGTTTTAACCCTTTTGCGGTAGAAGGGCACATTTTTCGCCCTTTTAGGCCGTTTTCAAAACACGGTGTAAAAGCACCGCCTCCAAGGGCGCATCCTGTGCCCTTTTACACAAGTTCAACCGTGAATGCACCATCTTCTATGACAAATCATAAACAGTACAATTAGTAATCATCAAACCATACAAATATTAAGTAGGATGAATATGATCGTGTACATCAGCAAATCACTGCAGGTACTTTGTTACAAGAGGCATGCAAAACGAGTACCGTGATTTTCCTTGTGGGCGCATTCTGTGACCTTTTAGAAGCAAATTACTTAGGTTTGTATAGTATAATTAGGACAAGAGGCTCGCGAAATGGTTAATCCTTCTAGTCTAGTGTAAGTAGCCCAGTAGCCTCAAGCAACACTAAGAACACTCCCGTACAGCGACGGCCGGCCCCGAAACTGGTCCAAACTGGACGACTCGCGACACGTGGTGGAGAAGCAGGGTAACTGTTCCTTGTCCTTCCGAGGCTACGACTGGCTCTGCTCGCAACTCCTAACCGTTCTCGCCGCTTCTCCAGCGCGATCCCAACTCGTTGGTGCCCTCTCCTTACGGGCTGTTGAACTGGACGAGCCGTAGGCTGCCGGGAGTAGTGGTCTTAATGCTCCCGATGTTGCTGTCAAGTGTGTCGGAGAAACTACCGGCGAAACGGTTGCGGAGAACTCCTCGATGGTCGTGCTCGACGGGTGGATGTTGTGATCAGCTTGGTAACGTGGCCTTGACTCACGGATAACTATCCCTGGCAAACAGCGAGCGCGGTTTGCGAGGCTTGCTGCAGCGCCACCTTCTCCTACTGCAGCGTCACCTTCTCCTGCTGCAGCGTCGCGATAGTGGCCTGGGCGGTATTTCGCTCTCGTTCGAACGCCAAGGCGCGCTCTTGCAAGCGAGCTACCTCCAATTCCAGCTCGTGTTCTCGCGCGCTCGGACATCTTCGTAAAATAAGATTTGAGGTGTTTTGGTTGGAGTTTTTTTTCGAGTCAGTCGGGGATTATGAAACGCCATGTCAAGTGTTCCAAGGTGAAAAATATCAAGTGTCGGAAGCTGTGCGTCGTGGAGTCCGTGGACACGGATGCGTCTGCTACCATACTCGGCTTTCTATCCAACCAGTCAATCGTGAAGCTCCAAGCTGCTACAGGCGCCCACTACGCGGGGAGCAGCGCGGCGGCTAGCTCCATCGGATAAGTGCGCCACGCTTTCCTTGAAACAACTCTATTTGTTTGTGGAAATTTTGTATTTAACATATTTGGCTTGTTATGTATCCGTAACTGCTAGCGCCGGATGCCGATATAGTGCACTCTGTGGAATTCGAGCACACTGTGATGAAAGCCCTTGTCGCTGAAGCGTCGCAGCTTTGGTAACCTATCATTCCGATTATCGGGGGAAATGTATCCGGCGATTGTAGCATTTGCGCCGAACCACGGAGTGAGAACAAACTTGTTTGTCATCAGCCAGGAAGCGATAACCCTTCATGTGTTTAAGGTGTGTTTTGTATCTCCACCGAGCGTTGTCAACATTCAATTAATGGAGATGTTGGATGGTATGACGCTCCAGATTCCACTGGTTGTAGCATCACGTTCATGGTTCGATCTTCAAACCAAGCTTTAGCATACGATCCCAAAAACAGCTTCACAAAACGAGCACGAAGAGTAAATCGGCGAGCTCGTTAGCACTAATGATGCCGCCATGCGACCAGAAACCTCTTGTGGCTTCGATAAAGTGGGGGAAATCGATTGAACAAGCCGCTGACCTTCCTGAACTGCATCATTTGTGTCACCACGGTTTGTGACAGCTTTGTCGAATGCATGGGTGTGAATCACGAGCGGTTTTTCCACCTCGTTCTGTGCCTAGGCGGTGCATTTCATCAGATAATAAGCATTCTCGATCCCTGGACGGCAAAACGAAAGATAAGTACTGTTGCCATTTATACATGATATGTTAACCATCGAAGCTTCGCCCGCGCTTAAACTCTTAAAAACAAAAATTCCTTGATCACAGTAAAAAAGAAATTAAGGTACATTTTCAGAGAGCAGCGGCAGTTCTCGGAGACGCTGAACCACGTTTAATGGGTCACTTGGCACTTCAAAATTACGCGGTGGAAGTATTAACGCCTTAACCCAGCTTATCACCCAACTGACGATTTTGAGGGTGCAAGCCGCACGATGCCAACGCGTCATAGTTCCGAGGGTGGTGGCTGTAATAACGCCAAATCCGGTAACATTAACCACCACGTCACCTTCTCGAAGCTCGGGCTGCCGTCCTCGTAATTCAACGACTTGGGCTTCGCACGAACTGATTATACCGGTCGGAAGCAGGCGGTCGATCGTCTCGGGAGGGATGGTGGTGGTGGGTTTTTGTATGTCCATAATAGTGTGAGCTTCTTCACCGCTGTAAGAAATGACATAATATAACTTAGCTGTCTTCGAGGCGGTAATTGGCCCGTAGCTGGCATTTTCCGCCATATTTTTTTCCCAGTTCCGCAATGTCACTGGTACCTGTACCATAATTGACCCGCCACCACCAAGCAGGTTGCCGGACTCCAGTTCCATATTCCTCCATTTCGGACACCATCGGCTCTACCTCCACCCCGTCGGTATTTTGGCCGTTGCATCCCCCTGCCACGGCATCTTCTTCAGGGAACGCGCTGAGCATATCTCCTCAGGGCGTTTCTCCGTGCAGACCGATGCGTGGGCTTCACCCTCGTCGTCTCTACGGTCCTTCTCACCCTCCTGTTGTACATCCGCCTTTCCCTCGTCGTCGTTGTCAGCGTCGGCGTCGCTGTCGTTGTCGCCGTCGCTGCCGCTGGCGATTTTAGGTGTTTTAGCGGGTCCTTGTGTCGACGTTCCATTGGCTGGAATGCATCGTTTCAAGATAGGGCGATAATGCTTAATACAGCGCTGCGCCCAACGTTTCTGCGTGTTTTCTTCTTGGAGTACAAATTCTGGAATTCGCTGGCAGTACCCCAAAATGTTAACAATATGTCCGTCAACGAGGCAGTTTTCATAAAACTCCAAAACTCTGAACTCCCAGCCCCTGACTATCGAAACGTTCCCGTATCCGGATCGGGTTCCTTGATGAAGGACAACTTGTCGTCCAACAGCGCTTTTATCCAGGCCAGCAGCGTCGACTTATTGGCCCCCAGCTGCCTTGCCGTCTCTGCAGGCCCCCAGTCGGCGTTTGCCTGCCAGATCTTGAGCTTCTCAATCTTCTCAGCGACGGGTGTCTGCTTGCATCTGCGTCTCTTACCAGGGGGATCCATGATGTGCAAGAAAGAGGGGGAGCGATATGTGGTGAAGGAAAATAATCACTGTTTGTAACCGGATCCACATCCTCCAAAATTATTAACCGATTAAGACGTCTGGACCGGTTAAGATAATGCACATTAACTCGACCAATGCACATGCCCCCCCCCGCCGCACTCACGGTCTTTCCTTGTCCTATCTACGACCAATATACTACTTGTTAAAGCTGTATACTACATGTTAAAGATATTAGCGTATTTGGTTTTTGTATTGCCACCTATAAGTACGATGTCTTTTTCTGAACAACGGGAAAGTTGCTGATTGTAGATGCACAGCCATGTTCTCAAATCCACCCACAAGGGTCTAGTTACAGCCATCAAGAGGTATATCCTACATCTGGATTAGTCCTTTTTATCGGGAGCGATGCAAAACACAAACACATGTACCAGACTATGAAAAGAGCAATCATTGATTGCAAACAAAAATGTGTATAGACCTAGCTGCGCTACCGTCAGCTACGCCAAATGCCCTTTCCTACTCATCAATCTCCTCGGTAGATGGCTCGGCCGCTACCATTCTCTTCCTGACCAGCCTTCTTCTGCTCACCCTTCTCCTGCCCCCCCCTCCCCCGCTCATGCTCGACCTCACGATGCTCCTCCTCCTCCTCATTCTCGGCTAGTTCCTGCCCGGAGTCGCCATTGCTGCCGCCATCTTGGTGTCGGTTGCCAAGCGGGCAGCGCAACAGACATGAGGCGGTTGTCGACCCCCCCCCGTACTTCTACAGCTCGTCAAAAATTAGGTGGTACTCCTTCCTCATAGTTAGTAGCAACATATTGACTTCACCCCCATGTGAAAACCACCCTTGCCATCGCTTTATCTTTCAAATAGATCGTTAGCGTGTTATTTCCTTCCGTAAAACATTCAAGCATATCATGTTGTACATACCACAGAAGCAGTAGTCTACACAAAGTATAATACAACATGTCAGACTTAGCAAAAAAACTATATAACGTCCCCCCCCCTCCAAGTACGGAAAATTATTGACAGTGTCTGCACAATATGTCATATGTATATAGGGGCCCTACTTGTGGGGTTCCCCTTCATGAACTGCCGTGTTAAGCTGCGCGAGGGTATCAATGCTACATGGAATGCCAAGAGGGGCTCTTGCAAATATGTTTTCAAAGTTTCAACCGCATATTCCAAACTTGATCTGCCTCGACCCTTATGATGGTAATGTCTGTGAAAGCAGAGTATTATGCATTACTTGACCGAAACGGGTTTTAGATATGTAGATCCACCGGTATATTTCCATACGGATCCTACAAAACCTTCGCCACCTTCTTTAACCTTGACATCAGCACCGATATTAGTATCGTTGTCTTCGAAACCAGATCCATCACCCTACCTCGCAGCTTGAGTGTCGGTTTCGCGGGCGTGAATGTTCTCGTGGTGAAGCGTGATAATTCGTACGTGTAGGTGCTGATTCCAATGCATTGAATCACTACAATACAACACAGGTTAGACTACATGACATCATACCGTACATGTTGTATACACACCATGACACCACAACGTACATCGATGCAGCCAACATGCTATCGTCACCGGCGCCTTTGTCTTCTTGATGCGCGGCGTTGCCTTCCACACGTCTGACGCAAGCCGCTCTCATGTGTTTGTCTTATTTGCTGATCGACGGGAAACAGTCGTTACAATACGCATTACCGCAATTGGTTCCTCAGTCTTCCTCTCTTCCCGAAACCTCAGCCAGCCGCCACCGCGGTACTTTCTGCATGTCCTCCAGGGGGGCGCACAGTGCTCTGCGGCATGCCGTTGCCACTCGGCAGTGCTTCTGCACGCTAGGCAGGCATGGAACGCCTCTGCCTCACGTCAGGTCTCGCGTCGCTCTGGCATCCTTGCCGCTCTGGTTTGCTCTTTTCTCAACTGAAGGGGGGGGGCTCGCAGCCATCAATTTGGTGGTCTGGTCCGAAGTCTCCGCAATCAATCGTGCCTTCCCGCACGACTGTATCTGCAACTTTCGGTTGGTTTTTGCAAATCATTTCACCTACACCTGTGCACAACATGCATAAAACGATGTGATGTACTTTCTCATAACATGTAGTCATATACAACCTTTGAGTGGGGGGGTTAACTTGACCGAATGCACATTAACTTGACCGAATGCTCATTAACTCGACTATATGCACATTAACTCGACCAGATGCATATTAACTTAACTAGTCGACTAAACCTGCATAATGTCGAGCTAATGTGCATATATGTAGTTAATGTGCATTCGGTCAAGTTAATGTGCATCCGGTTGAGTTAATATACAAGTGTGCGTCTGGACGGACATCGACTTCAAAGTAACTTGCCCGGCTATAGGTCTATCCAGTTGAATGTTTCGACGGGGTTGTTAGTCGTTGCGAATCCGGAGGCAGTACGAAAACACTGCCATTTTGAAAAACTACCGGTAAGCCACTGCCGATAAAAGTAGCCACCAAACCCGGCGACGTCTGGATCAGTCATCCAACGGCGCACAGACATTGTTTGGCAAGGGTGAAACTGAGATTCAGATGTAGCGAAGTGTATGGCATACATATCAGCATCAGCTAGTAATAATTTTGCCGATGGCAATTGCTTTCCGTGCTGGTAAAACTTTCTTATCATGTACCAAAACCACATCAAATATTTCACCTCCATATGACCAAATACTTCCATGACCGCGTTGCATTGGGCGTCCTCAGCGTGTCTCGTGACGTAGCGTAGAATCTGAGGTGTGGATCTAACTCTGGTGTAGATGCGGCTTAGCGACGCTAACATGGTAATGTACTGCTCCTCTACGCTGAGACGGTATAAAAAGCGCAACAAGGTGGAATGCTCGTGCTTTGTCCAAAATTCCACATCCGAATGTAGGATAATCAACCTGGCCAAGCTTGAAAGTTGCGTCGACTCAAAAAATGAAGGATTCCGGGTCGCGGTCCATTCGCCGCAATATAAGCTTTGTTGTATAGCCCACAAAAAACACATCACAATCCGTTCTGTCACCAAGTAGCAATCTCCCATTTTGGTCAGTTCTGATTGAGAACGAAAACGCTTCATCATCTGCCTCGGTTCCGGTGTAGGTATTAGCCCGGACTATTTTTTTTTCAACTCCTCCAAATCATCCGTATTGTTCATCTTAGTCTTGCGATAATAGCTGACAAAGCTTTGGAGCTTATCCAGTGCAGGCGCCACACCGCCATTTTCGTCCGCAATCCTGTTTCAAATCCGTACAGGTCTGACGAAGACCTGCGCAAGAGATCCAGCAATCTCTTTGTCCTTCGCTTTCAACTTGCCACTAGGCGTGTCTACAGTTTTAACCAAGTTGTAACAGGATGGAGGCGTTGACGGGCACAAGGGATCGGGGGACGCGCGGGCGTCGAGCAGTGTGACGATGGCGAGTCGATGAGGGCAGTTCGCGTGGATAACAGCCGGTCGAAGTGTCGAGTCAACAAGATATTTGGTGATGGGCGAAGGAGTTGGGAAAACTATGGTGAGCGGTGGCGCCTTGAAGTACCGCGTCAAGGTCGTGGAGAAGCCCGACGACCGCCGGACGACCTCACTCACAGATTTGACGCGGAGAGCACGCGCCAGGACAAGACCACCGCCTACTGGAGAGCAGGCACGACACGCCGCACGAGTTGCATATCCAGAGGACTACGGCAGTGTGTATCGTAGGAGTTAGTGACGAGTACGAACAGGAACGAGGCAATAAATAGGGATACGTCCCGGCTACTGAGGTGGCCCGCAATGTGTCGTTAGTTCAAGGGCGAACACCCGACCCCAGGAGGTAAACGCAGCGCAGCACTAGGAGCCAGCAACCCGCCGGCAAGCAGGCGACACCACACTTGTTATATGGTGGTCATACAGAGGTCTCAGCAGCAAGAAGACGAGCTCGCGGCAGACTTGAGTGGAACCACGATGGTGACTCTGACGGCCAAGCGAACAAAAGCGACGAAACGAACAAGGAGGGTGACACGCAAGGCCCAGCACGAGGCAGAGACGAAGGATGAGACGATCAACGGCGCCGCTGGCGGGGACCAAGACCCGATCACGCCGCTGACGTGCAACAGGGTGGCGGTGACGATGCTGGTGATGCGTCAGAGCCAGACGATGACGATTCGGAGCCAGAAGTGGGGGCATAGAGCGGGGAAGCCCAGCGTACTACATCAGCATGGGAAGGTGGCTCAGCAACGGGATCTGCCCCCACGACGGCAGTGTTGACCGAGTTGGTCGGCCGACTGGCAGCGATCGAGGCCAGGCTGGCTGCGCCAGAGGTCGCGACGCCGTTTCAGAACTAGCGACGAGAGCACCGAAGAGCTTCACGGCAGGCGACGGCGGTGAAGCAACTCTCGGGCTCACCCAGTGACAGCAGCTCGGACGACGCCGGAGACAACCCGGGGCGACGTGGTGTGCATCCGGCCGACGACGAATAGGACAACAACGACGGTGACGAGACGCCCAGCAGCAGTGACAGTTATGCGGCGGTGGAAGGTACAGGCGAGCCCCGTCAACAACGCAGTCGGCGCGGGTGACGCGAGCAGCATGAGCAACGTGGGCGCTGATGACGGTCTGCCGACAGCGATCGTGGAGGTTGCTGACCAGCGACGTCACGTGAAGCTCGATAGCAGGGCGCGCTATACCATCGCGGGAACCAATTAGATGTAATACGGCGACAGCGTCACGCGCGACGCCCCAGTAGACTACGTGGAAGGGATCGGCGGCTTCCTGTTGGACGTAGTCGGTGTTTGGCGCTTCACGATGAGCACGGTGTTTCGGGAGACCAGTCGCGTGGACGCGTGCATAGTGGCGGGCTGTACCGACGAGTTTCTGCTCGGCGTCGACTTCATGAAGGAACGCACCGCCATGATGGACTTTGAGCGCAACGAGGTGCGTTACTGCGCTGCAGGGAGGTCCGTAGTGATACCCTTTCGAGTGTACGATGGTACGGGCGGTGCGCGCATAGCTGCGGTGAGGCTATCAAAAGGAACGGTGCTGACCGAAGTGCAGTTACGCCTGTGGGGATAGCTATTGCGCGGAGGACGGGGAACGAGGGCTCTTCATTCCCACCCAATTTACGGATGTGTACTGCTCGCCGCGGCAGTAACCAAGGTAAAGAATGACAAGGCCCTGGTGCCGGCGATCGATGCGCGCGATGGTACAGTCCGACTGACTTCGAAACGGGAACTAGGCACCTGGATACCTTTGGATGACGAAGTAAGAGTGAGCTGAACGGCGAGATGCAGAGAGAACGTGTGCAGCGCTGGTTGAACGATTTTAGAGACGCTGAGAAGCCCCTCGACCGGGAAGACGCGGTGAACGTTGGTGTGCAAGAAGACGGGGTGAAACAATTGATACTGCAGTTGCTGCGAGCGTATAGAGAGCTGACCGAGAATGCGAGTGACTGCCCGCCCGCCACCGCGCTGGATGTCGAGCATCATATCAACACCGGCGACGCAGCACCGGTCATGCTGAAGCGGCGGAGGCAGGCTCGAGTCGAAGACGCTATTATCGACGGGAACGAGGTCAAGATGCTAGCTGATTGAGTATTTGAGGAAGGGAATGGAGCGTGCGGCTTCCTCGTGGTCCTGGTTCGGAAGAAGAACGGAGAGGTTCACTTTTGTGTTGACTATAGGGCGTTGAATGGGGTCACTCGCAAGGATATATATCCGTTGCCGCGGATTGATAAGACAATTGAGGCGCTAGAGGGCGTTCTGCTCTTCAGCACGCTCGACTTGAAGGCAGGATATTGTCAGATCCGCATGGCCGAGCAGGACAAGGCTAAGACGACATTTACTACGAAGAGAGGGCTGTACCAGTTTGTCAGGATGCATTTCGGGCTAACCAATGCGCCCTCCACATTTCAGCGTATGATGAACTCGGTGATACGTGGCCTCAAGTGGACGGCATCCCTTGTATATTTGAACGACATCGTAATTTACACGCGCGGTAGCATTGAGCGTCACGCTTGTATGCGTGCTTGAGAGGCTGTCAACGGCTGGGCTCACGCTGAAGCTCAAGAAGTGCGTGTTCGCTACGAGGACCATGGAGTATCTAGGCCATCAATTGTGTTCCGAAGGAGTGCGACCGCTTGACCGCCTTATCACTGCTGTACGCGACTTTCCAAGGCCGACGGACGCTGTTGAAGTGAAGCGCTATGTGCATCTGGCGGGATACTACCGGCGATTTTTAGAGGGATTCGGCGCAATGATGGCGCCTCTGGCGAAGCTCTTGCGGAAGACGGCAGTATGAGAATGGACGGAAGTGCAAGAAGGCGCCTTCGAGCAGGTGAAGGCGGACTTGACGACGAAACCCTTGTTGTTATACCCTAACTTTCAGTTGCCCTTCAGCCTGGTGACTGATGAGAGCAAGGTTGGACTGGGGGCGTGCTAGATGCAGGGTCATGGACGAGGATGGCAGCCTGTAGCCTACGCAAGAAAAGTGAACAGTGAGAGCGAGGCGAACTATAGCATCCGGAACTGGAGTGCTCTGCAGTTATCTGGTCCATCAAGCTCTTTAGGCCTTACCTGTAGGGGCGCCACTTCACCATCATCACCGGCCACGCAGCCTTGAAGTGGCTCATGACGAGTCCCAACTTGACCGGCAAGCTTCACCGTTGGGCGCTGACGTTGCAGGAGTTTGATTTTGATGTGGAATATCGCCCGGGGAGCACGAACATAGTGGTCGACGCTCTATGCAGAGCGCCTGTGGCAGCGACGGTACGGGCAGCGATCGGGAAAAGGAGACGATCGAGGCGACTGACCAAGGCTCGCGGAGCCGGCTCCACTACGGGGGGCAACTATCGGAGCGCAGACTGACATCCGGAGTGAAGAGGGTGAGTCGGTGGTGACGGTGGAACAGCTGCAGGACAAGGCAGCGGCCCTGGTTGTGCTGCGGCAATTAGGATCGGACGGCGAACAGCGGTTGTCCGGACCTGATGAGGAGCAACCACTCGGAGATGGTCAGCCGCCTGGGGACAAGCAGCCGCGCCAGACGAGCACGAGTGAGAGCGCCCCCGCCAGTGGTGCTGAGAACGCCGAGTAGAATGGACAAGCTCCGCCTGATGCCCCGAGCCAGAAGTCGGAGGTGATGAGAGTAGCACCTGTGAACGGACCGACGACGCAACGGAAGAAACTACATAGTCGAGCAGCCGCACCAGAAACAGCGTCTCGACCGCTCACGCGCGCAGCAAAAGGACGCTCCGAAGAGGCCGAACGCCGCGCTGCAGTAGACACAGTTGACAAGGTAGCGACGGCCAGCCGCATCACGGACGTAGTTCAGGATCACACAGCCGACGGCGACGAAGGACAACGCCACGGAGGAGAGTGGGGTGCTGATGGCCAGGAACCTGACGACGCGCCGTTAGGCGAGCTTCCATATATCACAGACTAGGAAAGACGACGGAGAATGCCTTCGCCACGATGGTCGATCGACCAGGAGTAACGACCGGAGAAGAACGATCAAGGCCGAAGAGCGCACGAGTAGTGACCACGAAGCCGAACAAGACGAGCGTAGTGCCGACTGACCAACGAGTGGCCCTGCGCTGAGACGTAACGCCACAGCGTGAAGTACAGAGACAAACGGCGCATTTTCGAGGCCGCTTGAGCGCACCAGTAATAAGGAGGCGATCAGCAGCGCTGCCGATAAAAGATGCTCAGCGTGACGTGCGCGCTGCTGAGTACGCGAAACGGCGGGCACGAGGCGAGACACTGCAGCTTACGGACGAGTAGATTGTGATTGAACAGCAACAGAGTAGACTGGTACAACGGTTGCTGGCGGCAACGATGCACCGAGGCAAGAGGGTGGAGACGCGTATCGAGTTGGTGCAAATCAAGACCGACGCGGGATGGCGAGTCGTGCTGCCTCCGGCACTGTGGCCGCTTGCATTCAAGGAGGCCCATGATTCGGTGTGGGTCGGGCATCTTCGAACGCCGCACACCTACGGCAGGATCGCGCAGACTTACTGGTGGTCGCACCTACGGGAGGAAGTCAAGCAATAAGTGCGAGGTTGTCAAGACTGTGGAAGTCGCAATGCGCGACCCCGAAAAGTAATATCGCCTCTCCGCAGTCTACAAGGAGGTGACGTAGGAGATAGGTGGGCCTTGGACGTTGCCGGGCCGCTACCCACCAGTGACGGAGGGGAGCTTTACGTGATCGCAGCAGTGGGGTATGGGGCGCGTTATGCGGTGGCGATCACGCCGAAGCAGCACACGGTCAAGAACGTCGCAGCGTTCCTAATGAAGCAGATCGTCCTGAACTTTGGGCCGTTCCGCGAGTTGCTCACAGACGGTGCACCGGAGTTGGTCGGCAATGCCGTTGAGCAGCTGGTGCTGATGTTGCAAGTACAGCAGACGAATTCCGTGTCGTATAGGCCTCATATGATTGGGTTAGGCGAGCGGTTCCACCGTACTTGGAAGGGCTGCGTCGCGACGTACATGAGAGTGCCGACTCGCAGAATGACTGGGACGTGTGGGTGGACTTCGCCCTCTACGCATATAACTCGGGTCAGCACTCCACCGTGTTGCTGTCGCCTAACGAATTGTGATGGACAGAAAGCTGCGAGCCCAGAATGAGTTGCTGAGGTAGGCCAGTGTGGCAGAAGCCGGTGAGCTGACGAGCTATCACCGACAACTTCTGAAAGAGCACATGAGTGTTCTGAGCGAGCACGAGCACAGGAGCCGGATCTGCAAGCTCGCTATTACGATCGACGAGTACGGAACACGTGCACATTTGCAGTAGGTGATAAGGTTTGGATGTTCAGACCTCCGAGATGATGCGGCGCGTCGAAGTTGGTGCACTACTGGATCGTACCGCTAAAGATAGTCGAGTCTGCGGGCTTCGACAACTACCTTCTCGTGCGCGAGGACCAGGACGGCAAGACGGAGCAGTTCCTGGCTCATGTGCCGTTTCTTGTGAGTTACCGCTACTCTCCAGCATTGCTGAGGCATATAGCAGAGGACATCGACACTCAGTTGGAATATGCTTGCGAGGAGCATTGCCGGCAGGATGCAACGGCGGCAGGAGAAGCTGTTGGAACAGCGACTGCTCCTGCTCAGGTTGCCACTGCTCCTTGAGCTCGAGCGAAACTCAGCTACGCAGTGGCACGAGAAGCAGAGTGGATCAAATCGGGCGGCAAGCTGGTGGAGCTTCGTCGACGACGGTGTCGAAACAAGGCGGACCGATACGTGTTGAAATACGAGCTCGGCCCGGCACCGATGGAACGGGCGCCTAGAGGAACGCCTACATACGGAGGAGCGCGACGATGGTTCTCGATTGCAGAGTACGAGACACTGTTCGTCGCCGACGGGATCGTGGAAGATCCTGGGCTCGGGGAAGGCGTGTAACAGGATGGAGGCGTTGACGGGCACAAGGGATCGGGGGACGCGCGGGCGCCGAGCAGTGTGACGACGGCGAGTCGATGAGGGAGTTCGCGTGGATAACTGCCGGTCGAAGTGTCGAGTCAACAAGATATTTGGTGATGGGCCACGGGGCGAAGGACTTGGGAAACCTATGGTGAGCGGTGGCGCCTTGAAGCACCGCGTCGAGGTCGTGGAGAAGCCCGACGACCGCCGGACGACCTCACTCACAGATTTGACGCGGAGAGCACGCGCCAGGACAAGACCACCGCCTACTGGAGAGCAGGCACGACACGCCGCACGACTTGCATATCCAGAGGACTACGACAGTGTGTATCGTAGGAGTTAGTGACGAGTACGAACAGGAACGAGGCAATAAATAGGGATACGTCCCGGCTACTGAGGTGGCCCGCAATGTGTCGATAGTTCAAGGGCGAACACCCGACCCCAGGAGACAAACGCAGCGCGGCACTAGGAGCAAGCGACCCGCTGGCAAGCAGGCGACATTAGACTTGTTATAAACGGCTCTCCAATTTCTAAAAATATCGACGATGTTACGGTGGAGACAAGTCAAACATTTGCCTCTCCAGGGACACTTCCGTCCATCGTCTCGGGCCATGCTGCACGTTGCAGACTTGCATTATAGGATGCGATATCTCATCATATGGGGTTCATCCGTCACACAAATTGAGCAGCACACTAGATTACTGGCGCCAACGATGTGAAGTTGTCGCGCTCTCATTTGGTCTATAACTCGTTCTGCTGCGTCGTCGACCAAATGTTTATGTAGAACTGTCCGGTGCAGTATCCGAGGCATCCTTGCTATATATATCAAACAACCCACTTAATGATAAACGGCACTACCACCGGGAGATGTTTATGAATAGTAATTGTCAGTCTTACCTGTCCACCGTGTGTTTCCACCGCGTAGAAATGATGAATACCACACGCAGCCTGTGCCAACTTTTTAACTGTAGTTAGTGAACCGATATGTATGTTTTACTAGCATTTACGAAGTACCTTCGAGGCGCAGAGGCCTTTCGTTGGTAAGAAGGCTACGCTTGCCACGTGCTATTCTCTGCAATTAAGAGTGTAAATCTGTGTGCGTGTATGGGCGCCAAACGCGACCTTGTTGGAGTTAACACCTACCGGTATCGCATCAGCTTTCAGCTGGACTCTTCGTTGTGGTTTGGAGTCCACAACACAGGTTAGCAGCTAGCCTTGTATCTGCTCTCTGTGGGGGGCGTCTGGTAATTGCCAATCGACGACAAGCGGGTGTTTTGCTCTCGACGGTGATTGGAAACTGGGGTGGAGTGATCGCAGCGATGGTTGGTCAGTACGGCTTTGTTGTAGGGTACTGGTTTTGATGGGATGACCGTGCTTTTTGTGGATGATTCACGCATTGTTGTGGACTATTCCGTGCTGTAATGTGTTTGTCCTGCATCCTGTGGATTTTTCAGATCTTTGTGGACTGTTCATTGAGTTTTCGTTGTTTTTCACTGGTTCTCGCTGGAGGGCCTCGGAAGCCGGGCTGACATGCGAGGGAACTGGACCGCAGACGATCAGTAGGATTTGAGGATGATTTTTTCAAAAGTATAATTAAGGTTTTTTTAGGTTTTTTGCGAGAGGGGTTTAAAGTCAGACCATCCGTTTGGTGGTCGTTTTGACGAAGCCGAGAAAAAGCCAAAAGAAAAAGTTTCCCCGCCGGAGCAGCGGTGAGCAAGTCAAACGACTTCGCCAGAATACTTACCCCATATGACGCTTGCAAAGACGCAGAAGCGCAAGACGCTGGCGGAGCCGCTGCGGTTCTGACGTCAGGCCTGAGTGGCGGGGATGGCTGGATGGTACCAGCTATCAAGAGGCCCTAGGTCGATTCTAAAGTTGCGGGCCTAAATCTGCTGTATGAAGGTTTGTCTCTGTGGCAAGAGATTTAATAGGGTGTATTTTAGACCCCAGAGTGCGCACGAGGCAAATGCGCCGCTGTTTGCTACGCTGGCGGTGTGAGTAGCGAGGCGACATATCGCCTCGCTTATATCTTCCTGCCGCCAACTTGAAGTTGACCTCACTTTTGAAATAGCCTCCGAAGGCGCGAAGCCAGCAAGCGATCTCCGGTACGAGAGCTACAACCACAGCTAGTGCTGCTGGCTATCGACTAACGTGACGTGTTGTAGCAGGGACGATGGTGCATCTGACTCACCCCGCCATCCACTGGAAGCTCCGATGCATCGAAGACTCCTCCTCCGGCGACTAGAACATGCCGCCGAACGTCCAGCCTGCTCTGCGCCCCGACAGTAGCGCCCGTGACATGGGTGCTGACGGCGCCTCCAACTCCTCTCTGGACCGCGCACCGGTCCAAGCGGGTGACAAACCCGCCGGCAACACCAGAGGCGCCGACCGCCCTCTTGCCGCCAAGTTCGGGAGCGCGCACGAGCCGGACGACGTCCTCGCCCGTGCTCCTGAAAACGCCCCCAAGGCCACGCGTCACGACGAGCACGGCGCTTCACCCTCGTCGCCAAGGGCGTCAAGCATGCCAAGACACTGCCGCCCCGTACTCACGCCAGCGCTCGGGCCCCCACCAAGGTGTGCGGGGTCAGCGCTCGGAGACCCATCGCACCGAGCCTCGCCATGAGCCACGCAGCCAACGCTCGGAGACCCATCGCACGTTCGACGCTCGACGAGCGGCACGTGCAGTACCGGCGGCAGCACTGCGTGCTCAGCTGGAGGCGTCGCTACCTGGGGGCGTGTTCGCGCCGGCCCGGTGGCCGTACGCGATTGCTCACTTGCGCGAGCAATTCAACCCGTTGGCCACCGTCTTCCCAGTGGTCCAGACCTTCGTCTCTGGAATCCCTGCCGAGCTGACAGCTGCCGCAACGCCCTCGTCCACGTGTAGTGCAATGCGCGTTGTTGCCCGTACGGGGGCAAGTGCGGTAACAGCTTGGATCTTCCTCGGCCGCAACTTGCGCATCCATCAGCTCGGGGTCGTCGCCGCCGAGGACATCAGCGCCGGCGAGGTGCTCGGTCAGTACTTAGGCGAGATCGAGCACGTCAGCGTGTCTCGAGCCAACCGCCCACGCAACAACGGCTATCGCCTCCTGATGAAGCAGCGGCCCGAGGGGCCGACATACCCGATCTGCGCTGCAATTAACGCCGAAGGGATGGCAGGGCTGATGCGCTTCATGAATCACTCGTGCGAGCCTGCAGCAGAGTTCAGGGAGGTGTCGAACGGGCGTCGAACGACAGTGGTCGCCGCGACGACGTGGCGCATCTGGCGCGGCGAGGAGGTGGCCGTCGACTACGGCGACGATCTTTGGTTCGTCTGCCGTTGCCAGCGAGACGGCTGCCGCCACCGCAACATCCAAGACGAGGAAGACACGTGATGAGACTGCAGCGTAGCAAGGTCACCAAGGAGCAGTGCGCATCGAGTGCGGCAACATGCATGTATGTATGAATGAAATACTGAATGCAGGGAGATGTTTGAAAATCGAGTGCATTGCGGGTTCATTCGTGGGAAGAAGTGCTGCTAGACTATGAGAATGATCCGATCGGCGTGAGCGGGGTGTGATTTGGCGCCAAGACGATGCCGTTCGAAAGATCTCGGGCCGACTCTCCAATCGGTGTGAGTGGGGTGTGATTTGGCGCCAAGACGATGCCGTTCGAAAGGTCTCGGGCTGACTTCCTGCTGCTGTAGTTGGCATTTTGGGCGCGAAGCTTTAGCGCGCTCCAGGTTGAAGCTGCTCGCAAGCAGCATTTTCAAATTGTTGGCGGTGGTGGCTTGGACTTGGACGAGTTGCTGCCGCTGGGGTCCTCTCACTTTCGCTTTTGCCAAACAGCGAGCACACCGTCACTCCAAGTCGTCCACCCGCTCCGACGCAAGCTTCATCTCCGCGCGCTTCACGACCTGGAACGCTCCCCCACGCCAGATTCTTTGACGTCAAGATTGCTGACCTATTTGTACAACGTATTGTGCATGTAGATGGTCAGACAAACCGGAAACCCCAACTGCACCTCGGCAGACGTCGACCGCCTCTTGCTACTGATCGAGAACGAGCTTCCGCTCGGACGATACGAGTGGGAGCGCCTAGCGACGTCGTACAACGCGGATAGACCTCGCGGTGCCCCTGAGCATGACTTTGAATGCCTCCGCCGCAAATTCAAAGTGCTCTACAGCACCAGGAAGCCGACGGGCATGCCCAACATGCCGCCGCACGTAAAAAAGACCAAGGAGGTGAATCAGGCCATCGACGACAATGCCAACGTCATCGAGATGGATGGCGAGGCCGACGAAGATCGCCCCATCGAGCCCGACTTCTGCTTCGAAGCGGACCCCGACGAGAGCTTCTACGGCGACGACGACGTCGATGGCGAAGGAGTTCAGACGGCGGACCGGCTCAGCACTGAATCGTCGACGTGCACCGACGAGTCCGTCGCGTGCGACTCCGTCGAATCCGGATCGTCCAGGCTGGGTGAGTTCCAAGAGTTGCTGGCGGCTACACTGACGAGCGGCGACCTCACCGATGCTGCCCGTACACCACGCCCGGCTCCTCCTTCAGCGACCTCTACCACGCGTCGTGCGGAGTCGAGCGGGCTGCCGAACAAACGCCGAGCGGCTGTCAGCACTGTCGCTGGTATTGCGCCCCCGCCGTCGGCTCCGCAGCAGACGCCGCTCGCTGCTGCTCGCCTCCAGGAAGCGGAGAAGTACCCGAAGCTCCCTAACTTTTCGAATCGCTTGGACGGCCAGGGCCTGACTACTTTTCGTGACACCGTCGGTGGGCTCGAGGAAGACAAGGAGACCATGGAAGCGAGCTTCGCGAAAGCGAAGCGGATTCGCGCCTTGGGGACGTCTATGGCCCTCAAGACGAAGCTTGCCAGCCTCGTAGCTGCTGCGAACAACACGGGTGAAAGTCTACTCGAGCCGATTCTCCTTCTCCACGAGGAGAACGAATGCAAGGCCGAAGAACGCCGCGCCGAAGAGGAAAAGCATCGCCGCGCCGAAGTCGCTGCTCAAGAGGCTCGCTACCTTGCCGACAAGGCAGAAGCCCAGGACGCCGTCGCCAAGAAAAGCTCGAACATGAGAACCGGGCCCGTCGCGACCGTGAAGATGCGCGCGTTCGAACGCAGGAGCTGATCATGCTGATCGATGCCATTAAGAAGAGCGCGTAAGCAGAGATGAACGCAGGAAGGAGTTGTTGGCCCTGCACCTCGCAGCGTGGTGCATTCATATTGTAGTAGCGTTGTACTTGTCTCAAAGTCGAATCCTATCAAATACTTTCATGTGAAACATCATATTTATCCAAGCCATGTTCATTCCTACACAGCATCGATCGCTAACTTGAAAACGCACCATATTCATCAATATCACCAGCGAGTTCTCTAACGACTTCACCGAATCGGATCAGCGTTAGTGTACTTGCAAGGACTTCGAGCTAGCACTTCAACGCCACACAAAAACTATTTTTGCCACACTACTTGCTACGATTCGCTCGCTACTTAGCAAACCTGCGTCGGCACCTCCAACTCGCCCGCAAACGTGGTCCGGATCTGCGAGTTCCCCACCGTTCGGACCCTGTAGTTGGCCATGCGAAACAAGTTTTCCAGGCAGAGGCCTCGGAACTTGGGATTGTACGGTAGTGGAAGGTTGAGCCTGGAGTAGATTTTCTGCACGCTCCTCATGCCCCACTCGGCCGCATAGCGGACCGAGGTGATGGCATTGTGAAGGGTGCGCGCAGACGCCCTCTGCGACGGCAGGATCCGCTCGAGGTACCCGTCCTTGAGGGGTGTGAGAATGCGCCCCGCCATAGCTATCGAACACGGGAAAGCTGAGTCGGAGACGACGTTCATCCTCGGGTCCGGGCAAAAGGCTGGGTCGAGCAGCTTCACTCTGAAGCCGAGCGACGTGTCCGAGTCATTCCATGACCCCGGGCAGTTGTGTCGGCTCTAGATGATTCAGCCGTAGGCTGCGAAGCAAATGGTTCCTGTCACAAAAACAGAATGAAGCCATCCATTATACATCGCATTTTGGAGGTCTGCGTTGGAAGGTTGTAGCACCTACAGCATACAGCCAGCAGTACATGTTAGAACGCGTAGGATCGATTGAATACAAAATGTATACGTACTTTGAAGTTTTTGCCATCGATGAAACCAAAACGTGTACTTGAGCAGGACTCGCGTGCTTCCACGAGCTTAGCCAGCTCGGCTTGGCGCGTTGGTGATGGCCACGAAATGCGCGCCAGGGCGTACCCATGCAGCGCCTTGGACAGCGCCTTCTCTGCACGGCGCAGGATGCGCGAGAGCGTGCTCGGCGGCACGCCAAACAGCATGGCGAGCGATGCTCCATGGAGCCGACGTAGAACGAGAGCACCAAACCCAGTATCGTAGTTTGGGCGGGCGGCCGCGAAATTTGGTCTTGGGGGTGAAGTAGAAGCACGCAAACTTTCTCAGCAACTGCTGGAAAGCTGGCCTGCAGCACACAGTCACACATCAGCTACAGACAGCTTTGTAACACTTAACTCATTCAATAAAAAAGGTACCTCGTGAGACTTGTCGCGTTGATGAAGTTGATATCACTGCCAAATTTGTAGAGGAGCTTCAGGCCGAGTTGCATGATGCCTCGAGGCACTGTGCCGTCAAATAGTGGCGGCTTCGAATGGCGACCCGCCATGCCGCTTCCGGCAGCAAGTGGTACACCTCGCGCCGCGCCTTGGCCAGTTCCCGCCCCTGCTTGAGGAAGGCGTCAGTCACGACGAGCAGGGCGACGGTGTCCATCGTCGTCGACCTTGCTTGGGATCGACGCGCGCGAATCCGGAACTGAGGAAATCTGGAAGAAGTGCGGCAGCAGTGTCCGAGGCAAAATGCCACATTCACGTCAACGTGACTGCATATTGCTAAGTGAGCCGCCTGATTCGGAGCAGTAGGAACGAGACGTAGACAGTAGCGATAAGACACTTTTGGTGAAGCTTTTTAGCGATATGCCGACATTTATCTTTTTTAAGTCGGGTATATCTGCTGCAGATATGTCGCCCGTTTACTATACTTCTGGCAGGTGTCCAGTAGCCTCAAGCAGCACTAAGAACACTCCCATACAGCGGTGGCCGGCCCCGAAACCGGTCCAAACAGGACGAATTACGACACTTAGAAGTGATGACATGCGTGACCTTGGCGGCGGCATCGAAGTCCGCGTCACCCACGAAAGGTTGCCTCTCTTCTGGTCACGTACCGCACCGCGTTGATATCGAAATCAATCGCCATGGTGACGGGTCTAATCAAGTCTGCTTGCTCAATGACGACGTCGTCCTCAAGCTCAAGCGCCCTGGGCGCGAATGGTATATGGTGGCCATTGTGGTGCGATGCAGACAGGTAAACACTTTTAGCTCACCACTGTGCACCAAAACAACTTTCGGAGGCTTGACTCATCGCTATTGATCTCGGCTTTGGGCATGATTGGTACCAGCGCCACAAAATCACTGGTAACTTCGATGAGGGCGGCTACAGCTCAATTGGAACACAAAATTTAGGTACGTAATATATTGCCTAACGGGGAGTTGTGCGCACGTTAGCGCGTCGTGGAAGATATCGAAGATTTAGTTATGCTAGAGAAGCGAGACGACCACACATATTCGACCTTCTTCTGCGATCGTGGGTAGCTCCAGTATGGGCCGATCCTTCTTTTAAACTAGGCACCATCCAAACCCCCAATTATGCTTTTGGTACTTTCTTGTAGCACAATGCCTGGTTGTAAGAGACATGCATATGAGACTGCGCAAAACAAACTGATGCTAGTTAACATTTTCGTGTTTTCGAGATAATTGCGTTTGAAGCAGACCGTTTATTTTTCGTAGTTAAGTGGGGGTTTCAAAAGGGGGGATTTTGTCAAATCTCTAAATTTGGCAGGGGTGTATCGACGGCATCGGGTTGGCATGGAAGCGCTGGCAGCGGTGCTGCCGCAGTGGACAGCACCGGAGACACCCGGCAGGAGCCAGACGTAAGCGCTAGCGAGGAAGACCCGTGCAGCGGCGCTGCCACAGTGGACAGCACTGGAGACACCCAGCAGGAACCAGAGGTAAGCGCTGGCGAGGACGACGCGTTGCTTAGCGAAGGTGATGAATATAGCAGCATACACGGACGTCGAGGATACTAGCATCATATCGATTGGCGAAAAACTTCGCGACACAGTTAGCGCATTTTAGATGACCCATGCGAGAAGAAATGCCTGCAAGGCAAGGCGGGGAAGTTAGAGCAGTTCCTGTTACTTGCTTGCGAAGCAAATACGACGGTATCGTTACGGACGGAACGCGCGTTCGTGTGCTTTTCGAGAACCAGCAGATCAAAATGATTCTTGTTGACAAAATCTCTACAAAAATTTCTAAAAACAAAATATACACCTGAGATTTGAGATTTTTATTTTTTACATGTAATTATGGCATTGAAGGAGTTCGAATCCGGCTACAAAAATAGGCTCAATCGATCCGCAGCGAAATCTGGGCCTATAAAAAAAATCCTGCGACCCGGCGAATCTGAGGCAAATTTTTCAACGGGCGGTTGCTCGACAACGGCTGAATGAAAAAACTATCGGAAGGCCTCAATCGATAGAGGAGATGCTCGTCGTTGCGGTGGTGTGCTTAACTCGCACTTCAACAAATGGTTAACTAGCATTCTTTTGTTTTGCGCAGTCTCATATATGAGACAGCATCATACAAAATAATACAACGCCACCTTTTAGAGTTATCGAGATAATCGCGTTTGCAGTTAAGCTATCGTTTATCGTATCTAAGTGAACTTTCGAGAAAACGCCCGATCTGTGATTTGAAAAGCTGAACTGTCATTCCCCCAAAAACGTATGACATTGGGACTATTATTTCGATTAGCGTTAGACGCAGTGTCTGTCATTTTCCGGATATCTGATTCGTTCCCCTATGTAATTCTGTGGCTCAGAGCGCAGATCGCAATTTGCACAGAAGACGTCAGCTCGCTTGTCTAACCAGAATGGAGGGCTACGATTGGGAGACGCTAGAGCAAACCGTTCGTGAGATTCGCGACAACACGATCATCGCGCGATCGAGAGCAACGTACCAGAACTCTTACTGTCGGTTCCTCGCGTGGATTGTGCGAAACAAGCCCCATCTCACTCCTCCTCCCTTTCCCGAGAGCCTTGGAGACACCACCGAGTACACGATGCAACAACTGAGGGCTTGCATAAAGCAGCACGTCACCCAGGATCGCAGCATTGCCCCTCTCAGCTTTGACGCTTTCGTCGCAGCGGATTTCGTCACCTGGCTTGTGACATTGAAGCGGAAGGATGACGGTTCACTGAGCTACTCCGCGCTCAACACGCACAGGGCGGGGTTATTTAACCTCTTTCGCGACTACGGCCACACGATGAGCAAGTCACTAGAGTCCGATCTCACCAAGTACTTCAAGGGGCTGAAGAACAAAATCGCCAAGAGTGCTGCGAACGGAGAGAGCGCGGTGAAGACTGGCAAGGACCCGCTCATGTTCGATCTCTATTCGTTCTTGTGCGACAAGATGATGGCACACTCGGGAGATGGCATTCGCTCATGCCTACATGGTCATCGCATGGAATCTAATGTGTCGCTCTTCAAACGCCTTCGGAATTCGGCACTCACATATGGAGTGGAGAGGTGACACTCTCCAGATTTATTTTGCTCACATGAAGAACGATCAAGGCGGTGACCGTCCGTACGATCCTCGCCACATCTACGCCAATCCTCTACAACCAAGTATCTGCCCAATTCTGGCGTTGGGGCTCTACTGGGCTTCATCGAATTTCGACGGGAGTGATCTCCTCTTCCCTGGAAGCAACCAGTACGAGCGCTTTCGAAAGTGCTGGCTCAGGTTGCTGAGAGAAGAAGATGTGCAGCTGAGTTGAATACATACTTGCGGTATGAGGCCGCTGGCGACATGCACGTTGGCCGTACAGTCGCCGGCCTGCCAACTGAGAGCTATAAGTTCTCAACTTTAGCGCCGCATTTTGATTGTCGCGACGTGTCCGTCGAGACTGGCATCAAGCTCATGTTTCCTGGTTTGCCCGAAAGGCTAGGATACATCGCCGAGTATTGTCTGGCTTCGCTAGTCTATCACTCATCGTTTTTGAGAGGCACGCTGTCACCAAAGCACCACCTGCTCGAGACGCCTATATTTCAAGACGACAACTTGCTTTCACTCCTCTCTACTCGGGTGAAAATCGGTGATGGCTGTGCAGAGGAACGGCTTCGACCGACCGGTGTGCCTCTGCATGTGGCTATTTTTTGCGAGATGAAATGGCTTAAAGGCGGTTTGCTCGAGACGCTGTCCAAAATTGAGGAAGCTCGAGCTGGTACGGTCCAGGACATTATGACCGAGTTAGAGAAACGGGCTATCGGCGCTGGGACAGTTACCTATGATGATCTTCATGATGCAATAAGAAGATGCCTCCAAGAGACTGGTGTCGCGGACCTCGTCGAGAAGCTGACGACAACTAGTGCGCCGGACACCAACAGCACGGAAGAAGAAAGAGAGGGTCAACCGTGTCTTTACTGGGGTGGCAAGTTCCGGCGTGTCCCCACCGAATTTGACATTCCGGACTGCTCTGTCCGACATGTATGGCTGCTGTGGCTGTGCGGGAATAAGGCAAAGCAGGTGCCTCCTCTTCCACTCCTGGATGGCCACGATATGCCAAGCCGCAAGCTGCAAAAGCGCCTCAGCCAGCTTCGCTATGTGATGCGCAAGATTGAAAGCTGTGCAACGTCGAAAGGCCTTCTCCAACGCACGCTGACTATAGAGGAAGCGACTCAGGTCTTCCTTGATTGCGCTGACAGTGTCGCCGTCCCAGACACAACGGAGCAGTCATGGAAGCGGCAACGTGGGCAGCTGAGCTGGGCAACAGTCGGGAAGCTGCTGCGAAAGAAAGCCAAAACAACAGCGAGCTAGTGCCTGCGTCAGTTAATAATGAGCAGCATAGCTAACTGCCAGGAAGTACATGTACACGTTGTCTTTGCTCTTTGATGCTTCGTCAAGTCTTACCTATCGAACTGCATACAGATGCCGTGTGTCTGACATATGTCTGACGAGTTCCGTCTAAGAATATCACTAATTCGAAGGCACACACACCATTTGTCCGGTTTAAAATAGAATTCTCTGGAGGTGGATTTGAACCACCGACACAAAGACCGCCCACTCTAAAAGAAGATTCCAACCGCCGACGACATGGAAGCCCACCACCCGAGCCCCGAGCGCCAGCCCACTGTTGCGCACCAGCAACAGCTGCAACCCGCTAGCACATCAGAGTTGCCGCCCTCTGATGCACCCACGTTGCAGTCGCCAAGCGCTACCGATCTGCCACCCGCGAGCGCGCTTGAGTTGCAGCCACCATGCACTCCTGAGCTGCAGCCCTCTCCCGAGCGGCAGTCCTACGCTGTTTCCAGCGCGTACCAGCGCGCAACCGCTGACTTGGAGTCAGGCCTCGCGTCGGTCAATGCGCAGCCGCTGTTGCCTCCGCCGTCGCTCCGGAAGCGCTGCCTCCGAGGGACCTCCCCGCACGTGGAGTCGGAAGGTATCTGTGGCGCGTCGAATCCAGGATCGTCCTCGAGCGAGGAGCCGGATGACATCAACGACGAAGACTGGAGCACAGCTGAGTCCGCTGAGGAGTATGAGGAGGTGGCAGTTGACAGTGGTGGTGACGATTCTGGAGAGGAGGACATTTGTGTTAATTTAATTGAGGTCGACGTGAACCTAAAGGTTACTGACCTTATCAGGGTCGACAACTGCGAGCGTCGCTGCCTGGATGGAAAGGCACGTGAGTTGGAGTCTCTGGTCTGTTCTATCTCGCAGATGACCAAGTTGGAGAAGATGACGTCGGTCTATTCGATGCTCGGTGTGCTCATGCAGACGGATACGGTGCAGCGTCGCCGTGGTAAAGGAGAGCGCGAGAAATTCAACTATTATCTGCATTTCGTGGGTACTATATGTCGCCCATCGTTCGCCCGCTGCCTCGACCTCACACTTCTTACTATTCAAAGGTACAAGACGCGCGTGCGAGATGGTAACATTGCTACGAAGGCACATGGGAATACGCTGAACAAGAACGCGTCCAAAGTCGACATCCCGTGGCTCGTTAAGTGGTTCAAAGAGTTTGCAGATGAAGTTGGCGAGGTCATCCCTGTCCGCGTTCGGTTGCAGAAGACAGTTGACGGCAAAACGAAGAAGTACTACAGCAGAGAAGATTACACGATGTTGCCGGTCTACTTTACGTGGGATTCAGTGTACGACGAAATGCACGCGTACGTCCAGCAGATTCGGTTGCGTGTTACTGAGCCTGCTCGGTCAACCATGAGGAAGCTACTTGCTCGGCACTGCCCTGAGATTAGGATCCGCTCGTCACGTTCCAACGTGTGCGACGTCTGTACGATAATCAGTCGCGTATTCGCGGCGGAGCAACAGCTGACGAGACTGAAGAAATGGGGCTTCACACTGCATCAGCTCGTGAAATGCGGTAAGGTTGGGCGAAGACATTGATATCATTTGGTTTTACTAATACTATTGATATCATTTCGTTTAACCGGTGAAATTTAGCAAAGAATACAAGAAAGACAAGGCTCGAGTTGCTGGCCCAGACCCTGATAGTGATGGACTTCTCTCAGAATCTGACGGTGCCATCTGTCTCTCCGACGCCATCTCAATGGTATTTCTGCTCTCTCGTGGCCGTGAATGTTTTCGCCATATTCTAAGAGAACGAGCGGATTCAGACAAACTATGGTATGACGAGACTGTCAGCGGTAAGGGCAGTGACCAGATTAACTCCATGCTGCACCACTTCATCAGGACCGTTCTCCTTCCAAGTGGGAAGACGAAACTGGTGGTGTATGCGGACAATTGCGGCGGACAAAACAAAAATAACCTAGTTATTAAGTTCCTGCTGGCCCAAGTACACATGGGAGTGCTCAACCGCATCGACTACAAGTTTTTCGTCAAAGGCCACACGAAAAACTCGTGCGACCGCGGTTTTGGTCACATCCGCAAGTTTGTGAGCCGTCAAGACTGCTGGACACTGGGCCAAGTGGTGTCCGCCGTGCGGGATTCCGCGACTTCGAACCGAACCGTCCACATTTCGTGCGATGATGGATTCTTCAAGGGGTACAAGTCTCTTGTGAAAGAGCTCTACAAAAATCTTACAGGCGTGCAGCAGTATCAATGGTTTGAAATGGACGCGTCACAGCCAGGAATGGTGGATTGCCGAAAGAGTCCGAGTGCTGACGCCGAAGAACAGTACCTGCGTCGAAAAGTTGATGGCATTTTGACAGAAAACACCAAAGTAGCTCGCATGTTTGAGCATTTCCTGGAGTCGCTATCAGTGCCTGGAGTCAACACGGAGAAGAAGTACACGATGCACTACGTGGTACGACCTTACGTGCCGGAGGAGTTCCGTGGCGACGAGATCTACGCTGCTCTTAGCAAAGAGCAAGATGATTCAGCTAAGGCTGCTAAGCAGTCACGCCACCAACACCCAGCTGCAATGGCACTTACAGCGAAGGAAAACCTAGACCAGCGCGGTCGTGGCGTGCAGGAAGAGGAAGAGGAAGCTACTGTGGCTAAGAAGAAGCCCCGTAAGTTTGTTCGGGTTTTTTGTTCAGTGAGCCAATGTATGCGACATTGAATACGTGTTCATTCAGCTTGATACTTATCTCCAGGGTAATACAGAATGATATCAATTGGCAACAGATGTCACTAATGTGAAACCATGAACAAAAATTAGATTTTGAGTATGTTCCTCCCTGAATCTGAGGAAACGGACATCACCATTGGCTCCGGTGCACAAATTTATGTCTAAACAGCCAATAAAAAATCGATTTTCGGTCTGGGACGGGGGATAATTTTTTCAACAAGGTGTATAATAGCTCAGTCGTATTTCGGTTCTAGAAGATGATCGACTACTTCGAGGCGATTCCGGAGGTGGCGCGTTTGCCCGAGGGTCAGAACCCGGCGACGTGGATGTTGGAGTGCATTCGTGCCGGTGTGGCTGGAGCAGGCGAGAAGCCCATGACGGATGCTGCTGCGAACGTGGACTTCGTGCAGCACTTCCGTCAGAGCACCGAGCAACAAGCTTTGGTGAACGTGTGGGGGCTCATAAGAAAGAGGAGACATCCCTCTTTTGAATTCTCTGAAATTTATTTTCAGAGCTAAGGAGGCGGTGCGAATGGGTGTGCGATTTTGCGAAGTAGAATACCCTGCGAAATCAGTCGGCTGTTTTGCAGATATTACTGCTCTCGTTTTCTTGTTAGAAACAATATCCCGCGCACAACGATAAATTACCTGCATGTTACCTGTGTCGTCCACCTCAGCTAAGTGCGAAATATATAAGCCAATCAGCTCAGATTATTGAAATCTATTAGCCAATTGCATTAGCTCAATGTTGCATGAAAGTTAGCCCCTGCAAGACTTCATGGATGTCACGGTGTACCTGCACGAAGAATGGGCCCCATGCGGATTAATTCCAAAGCTTACTGCGTAAGCGTAAGCTGGCCAGCATTCGTACATTGTACAACATTAAGAAATGCTGCATGAAACGCGCGCAGATGCTGCGGCTGCGGAGCAGGCGCAGGAGATGCACAATTTTCATGTGAATGCAGTAGGGGGCCCGAAATGACGATATATTTTTCAAAATATCATGGCCGGACATTTTTAGTAAACGGCAAACAGGCTAGATGGCTACACCTTTGCTGCTCGCGCCTCGAGTACGGCGCAGTGAACGAAGTCGTTCTTCACTCCGTCCCAGTAGGCTCCACATGAAGAAGAAACCGGTCGACTAGAACAAGTAGAGCTTGCGTAACCGCGTCCACACAGCGTAGCAACGCTTTCTCTCTTTTTTCCTTAACTAATTTTAATGTTAAAACACTTGATCACCACCTTATCGCAGCTAAATTTCAGAGCTTCTCTTCGTGCGGAGCATGACTTTGTTGTGTGTCTAAATCGCGATTCGTACTTTGGTTGATTAGTATAAATTGGTATGAGGCTGTCTCATAATAATATTATGAGGACGATTTTTTCAAAAGTATCATTAAGTTTTTTTTAGGTTTTTTGCTAGAGGGGTTTAAAGCCAGACCATCCGTTTGGTGGCCGTTTTGACGAAGCCGAGAAAAAGCCAAAAGAAAAAGTTTCCCCGCCGGCCAGCGGTAAGCAAGTCAAACGACTTCGCCAGAATACTTGCCCCGGACGGCGCGTGAAACACGCAGCACAGCAAGGGAAAGCCGCTGGCGGAGCCGCTGTGGTTCCGACGTTGTGCGCGAGTGACGGGAATGACTTGGTCGCGCCAGCTACCGACATGGCGGAAAGATCTGACCACTTTGCAGAAGATAAGCAAGTTAAATGTACACAGACATTCGCGGGCGAGGATTGGATCTTGTGTGTGCTCGCCGACTCGTTTGTAGCCGAATTACTTGGTTTAACTATACCAGCTATTTAAGGATTTGAAAATACAATTCTTAAAGCCAGGACTATGTCTGGGACTGGTCAGATCTTTCCGCTGGTTACATCTTTCCGCCGGTATTGAGAGGCCCCAGGTCGATTTTGAGGTTGCGGGCCTAAATCTGCTGCATAAAGGTATGCTTCTGTGGCAAGAGGAACTTAATAGGGCATTTCCTAAACTACAGGGCGCTCACGAGCAAAGTGGAGGCAAAGGCGTCGCTGTTTGCTACGCTGGCCGTGTGAGCAGTGTTCAGAATACTGTAACAAGTCTGATAACGCTAGCTTGCCAGCGGGTCGCCGCTCGAAGTGCTTACGCCGCGTCCGCACCAAGGTCCGTTGCTAGAAGTGCGCCAACTTCAACTTAGTCGATCACTGGCCAACAGGGTCTCTTACCGAGTCCTGTGCCGGAACTCTACGTTCCTACTTTTTGTATTACACTTCGTTTCCTACTCTTCGTCCGTCCTCGTGAACTCGTGCGCCCTGCTCGCATATCCTAGCTTGCTGCCGGTCGCCGCTAGCCTCACCACCCCACGTGCGCGTATCAGTCTGTTGGCTGGATGCGATCCACTGACCGCACGCAACCTCACCCCGCACTCCGCAGCTGGCCTGTCGGGTAGCGCCGCCTTGACGTTGGCACTAGTCGCACTGGTTCGTAACCTGGTCTGTTGGCCGCACCGACACTAGATCGGCGCCTGCCTCACCCCAATACTCGTTCTGCTGGTCTGTTGGCCGACCGTCGTCCGCCTCACCCCACCACTCGTGCCGTTCGTTCGTGGCGCGGCTGCTGTTGCAGTCGTCGCCCTCTTCCTCGTTCGCCGTCTCGCTGCGTGCTGTGCAGCGCGAAACCCCGACTGAGCGGCCCCAGCCGCTCGCCACCGCCCGTCGTCCCGTGGCTCCAGCCTCTCAGCGCCTTGCGACCCTTGATCCCGCGGCTGGCGACCGCTCGTTCCGCTTCGAGCGACCGCTGGCACCCAAGATCGCCAACGTGCGGTCCTCGTGCCACTCCGCACCTGGGTTCGGCAGCTTCTCGCCCCGCTCGTCGCCCCCACCCGTCGTGCCGTTGGCTGCCCGTGGTGTCCGCCACGTCAAGTCTGCCGCCGTATTCGTCGCCTGCGGTACGGGGCACACCGTACCTGTTACACGCCTTCCTCCCCTTTAGAGTCTTCCACGACTCTACCGCTAGTGAAGAGCTGCTCGTACTCGGATAAGGATACCCATAGGCGCTCGTCTTCGCCTGCTCCACGTCCACTACACCGCGCCGGTTGCAGTTCAAATTCGAGTACGTAATGACCGGCTTGGTTGCGCCGTCTTCGTCTCCGCAATTCCACCACTTGCTCACCTGTGTCTCTCCACGTAGTTTCACGCGCCACTGTCTGTCTAGGGCGCTTCGCGCCTCTGCCTCCTGCCGCAGCCTGGACGGCCGCCGTCGCTGGTGCAGTAATCGTGCCTGCTGCCGGCTCATCGTCGCTGGTGTCGAGTTGGGCTTCATGTTCCAGCTGCACCTCGATGTCTACGGCCACGCGTTGCAGTAAGTCGACAGGGTAGTGATAAGAAATCAAGAACGACACATGTGCTATGAATCGCTCCACGTCCTCGTTCTGATCTTCTCTTTCCACTAAGAAATTCTCAAAACCTGCCGGCTCCACTATGCGTAAAGGTCCAATCCACTGGTGAACGAACTTAGTGGCTTTTGGGCCACGAGGCGGCCGGTACATCCATACCCGGTCGCCGGGCTCGAAGTCGCGACGTTTCTTCACTTTCCGGTTGTAGTATTTAGCCTGTCGGCTTTGTTCTCGTGCCCTTGCCTTCTCGGCGCATTCATGACTACTCCTCAGCGCCGCTAACAGGTTGCGATAGTGCTCGCTCGGGCTGCCCGCCTCCGTCACACTCATCGCCCGTAATAACTCGTTCGGTGCTCGCAATCTCCTACCCATCATTAGCTCGTTGGGCGATAGGCCCATGGTAGAATGTCGGCCAGAATTGTATGAATAGACTGTGAAGTCTACCCATGTATCCCAGTCGTTTTGGCGATCTTCGTGCATATAGATAGACACTACGTCCTTCCACGTCCGATGAAATCGTTCAACCAGGCCAATCATCTGCGGTCTATACGGTACTGGGTTGGTTTGCTCCGACTGCAGCATCGTTACCAATTCTTCAATCACTTTCCCGGTCAACTCGGGTGCTCCATCAGTAAGTAGTTCCCGAAAGGGGCCAAATCTAAGCACCACGTGCTTCAACAGGAAGGAGGCTACATTTGGCGCCGTGTGTTGTTTCACCACTGCAGCCACAGCATAGCGGGTCACGTATTCTAGTGCGGCAATCACATAGCGTTCTCCTCCGTCACTCACCGGAAGCGGTCCTGCCACGTCTAATGCCCATATGTTGGCTACATCACCGCCGCGTAGGCTTCTCAGCGGCGGTATGACCTCCCGCGGTTTCGTTTTCCTGCTGCCACATTCTTGGCAGCCCCTCACCCACTGACTAACTTCCTTTTGCAGGTGTGGCCACCAGTAAAGCTGCGCGATGCGTGCGTAAGTATGGGGGGGCCGAAGGTGACCCGCCCACACGGAATCATGGTGTTCCTTAAACACTATTGCCCAAAGTCTAGGAGGCAGGATCACTCGTTTTCCATGCACTGTTTTGATCAGCACCAACCCGTTCTGCTCGAACACCTCCATGCCATGATGTCTGCCCTTTTCCAGCAGTTGCTGCACTAATCGACTTTTCTTTTGCGCATCCATGACCTCGTCGTCGGTGAGTTGAAGTGTCTCGCTGCTCGTCGTGGGTTGAACCACTGCTTGACTAATTCTCTCCGATTCGTCAAGTTGCCGTCTTGCCCTTACTTGCCGCTGTCCTTCAGCAGTTCCTGGCCTTGATGGGCCACCACTCTCCGCCAATGGTGGGCTCATCACTACCCTGATTACTTGTTCTCCGCCCTTCGCGGTTGCCACCTCTTTCGTCGTCGGTGACCGACTCGCATGAGTAGGTTTCGGCGACTTCGTCATCGTCACCGTGCCAGTTGTTCGTGGGGCCTTCGTCTTCGTGACTGCTCTTGGTGTTGGTGCTACTCCTGCTGCTGGCTCCGCGCCCAACGTCGAGGGTGCGCTGGTGGCAGTCTCTCGCGGTTCCCCGCGTTTCGGGCTCCGCGTTCGCCCGCGTCTTTCATCGCCGGTCGTCGCTGCTACGACGTCTCGGCCACAGGTCTCACCAATGTCGCGTAGTGCTTCGTTCGTCCTGGAGGGGGACGGCGTGTTGTCCCTGACCGACCGTTCGTCTTCGTTTGGTGACTGCCACCCATCCGCCCAAGTCACTTGCCTGCGTCGTTGCTGCGTCGACTGCTCCGTCTCGGTCGTCCCACAGCGCGTAGTTTCAGGCTGCGACGCACTCTCCGTAGGCCGTGGGACCTCCTGCTCCTCGCTCAGTGTGACCGTCGTCGTGTGGCCCGTGTGATCGGTCATGGCCGACACCGTCGCCGCTGCTTTCGTGCTTCGTTCCGCTGCGTCCAGACGTCCTTTGGCTGCACGTGTAAGGGGTCCGACGGCCGCTTCACTGCTCTTTGTCGATTGCCCAGAGCTGATCGTCACGGACTGTGACGTGTCTCCGCCCACCAACTCCTCGCTGTCGTAGGCATTCTTGCGCTTCTTCGTCTTACCCGACCACCTCCGCTTCGTTCGGGGACTACCGTCGCCGGCTACGCCCTCCTTGCTCACTACCGCGGGTTCCGCGGCTGCTGCCACTTCCGTCTGTGCCAGCGTCGTCTCTCCACGTGCTACTTCGCTTTCTTCGTGGATGGTCTGCTGCTGTCGCTCTGCCGGCTCAGTCTCCGGCTGGCGAACGTCGCTGGTTCCGTCACCTACCGTCACTCCTTCCTCATCAATGACGGCTGCTCGCTGCCGTCTCCACCGGCGTCGCCTACCCATCGCCGCTAGGACCGGTGCTCGTGACAGGGCATCTGCAACTACATTGGTACTGCCGGGCCGATATTCCACCTCGAATTCGTATTCTTGTAAAGTTAGGGCCCAGCGGTGCAACTTGCCCGTCAGATTAAGGCTCTTCATGAGCCATTTCAGTGCAGAGTGGTCGGTCACGATCGTAAAGCGCCGGCCATAGAGATACGGGCGAAATAATTTGATGGCCCAGACAACTGCTAAGCACTCAAGTTCGGTAATTCCGTAGTTGCTTTCCGCCGCCGAGTTGACTTTGCTCGCGTATGCCACCGGACGCCACCCTTCGCCGTGGTCCTGCATAAGACAAGCCCCTAGGCCTATCTTACTGGCGTCGGTCACCACTCTGAAAGGTAGTCGAAAGTTTGGATAAATCAACAAGGGTTTCGTGGTCAAAATCTCTTTTACTGCGATGAAGGCTGCTTCCTGCTCACTATTCCAATTCCACTCGACACTTTTACGTAGTAGTTTCGTCAAAGGAGCCATGATAGAACCAAAGTCTTTGACAAATCTGCGGTAATATCCCGCCAAGTGAACAAATCTTTTGACTTCCGTAGCATTTGTAGGCCTCGGGAACTGCTGTACGGCTGTGATGAGTCGCGGTAGAGGTCGAACGCCTTCGCAACTCAACTCGTGGCCCAGATATTCCATCGACTTGGCCGCAAATGTGCACTTCTTTAGTTTCAGGGTTAGACCGGCAGCCGAAAGCCGTTCCAGAACGCTAGCCAATTCTACTACGTGCTTTTCGATACTGCAGCGCGTGAACACCACAATATCATCAAGATAAACTAAGCACGTCTTCCAGGTCAATCCCGCAGGACAGAATTCATCATGCGTTGGAAGGTCGACGGTGCGTTGGTAAGGCCAAAAGGCATACGAACAAAGCGGTACAATCCTTGTTTTGTCGTGAAAGCTGTTTTGTCTTTGTCGTCTTCTGCTACCAAAATTTGCCAATACCCCGCCCGTAGGTCTAGCGTAGTAAACCATAACGCGCCACCGAGCGCCTCCGAAGTTTCATCAATCCTGGGTAGTGGATAGACATATTTCTTAGTGACGTCGTTTAAAGCACGGTAGTCGACGCAGAACCGCACTTCCCCGTCTTTTTTTCGAACCAGGACAACAGGGAAGCCCCAGGCCCCGTTGCCCTCCTCGATCACCCCGGCTTTGAGCATCTTATCAACGTTGTCTTCGATGACCTTGTCCTCCATCTGAGCGTTCCCTCTTCTTTTCAGCATTATAGGCCCAGCACTACCAGTATCAATATGATGCTGAAGATCTAACGCCGTGGCTGGGGGACAATCACCTGTATTACGGGTCAACTTACGATACACTCGCAGTAGTTTGGTGATCAGTGCCCTAGCGCTCGGCTCTCCCACTTCAATCACGTCTTCACACTCCAAAGGCGTCTCACTGTCGCCCAGCCCATCCACCCACTGCTCCAATTCGTCCGAACTCGCCTCGTGATCCATGCTCATTACCGTAGTGTCATCATCAAGAGGCACCCAGGTGCCCAATTCCTTCTTGCTCGGAAGCCTCATGGGCTTATCATGGGAATTGACCGCCGGCACCCACGCGTACCCGCTTTTTGCAGTTGTCACGGTAGCTGCCAGCATCACAGCACCCGTGAGCTTCGTGGGAAGAAACACGCCCCTTTCTCCGTCTTCCGCCGGCACCGCTATCGCCACCGGTGTCACTGTACGACCTCCCAGCTCAGTTTTTCGTAGCATCCGCACGGCAGCTACTCGTGCTCCGCCCTCCTTGTCGTAAGTTCGGAATGGCACCACAACTGCACGCCCTTTGTCTCTGTAGCGAACTTCGCTCTTCTGGAAATTCATGACGTCACCGTGCGCCCTCATGAAATCCACACCAACCAAGAATTCTGTAGTGCAGCCCGCTACGATGCAGGCATCAATCTCAATTACTTCATCGAAACTACTGCGAAGTTTGAAATGCCAAACTCCAATCACATCCAGCAAAACCCCTCCGATACCCTCCACGTAGTCGACCGGTGCCCGACCACACACCTTGTCGCCATACTGCATCAACTCGGTCCCCGCTATCGTATAGCGCGCGCAACTGTCGAGTTTGATGTGACGGCGTTCACCCGCCACCTCCACCGTGGCAGTGGGTAAGCCATCGTCGGCCTCCACACTGGCCGCGGTGTCGTCCTCCTCCGACTTCTGCCCTCCTTGTTCGACATGCCGCCGTTGCACGAGACTGACACGCACGGCTTCACTGCTGCGTCCCGTGATCCTTGCCTGCCGCCCACTCCGTCGCTCGTTCGCTTCCTGCAGCGCCTCGTCGGCTTTCTGCCGGCGCTCTTCTGATTCCATCTCCGCACAGCACCGACGCTCAGCTTCTTCGGCTTGTTCGCGCCCTTTGCGCTTGACAAGCGCGCGCTTGACACGTTGCCGCTTCGCCTGCTTCCGTGCCTTCCGTCGAGCCAGCCGTATCTGACCGATCGCCTCGTCGGCAGCTTGCGGTGTCTTCTCCGTTTCTGCCGACAGCTGCCCCGCCGACAGCGAGAGTGCCTCGACCGTGCTAGCGTCACCCGCTGCTTGCGGAGTAGCCTTGACATCCGCGACCTTCGTAGCGTCGCTCTCGCCTGCTGAGTCGTCTGGGCGAGTCGCTGCGATTGGCGTCGGTGTCGCCGCACTGTTCCTCGCCTCCGTCGTGGGCGACCTGCTCGCCACCGCCATGGTCATCGCGCTGTCTGTTGCTCCCGCCGTTGCCGACGCGCACTCCCTCATCTCTTCCTCGTGGATTACTTCCACGCCCTTCTCCGTCGACTCGCTGGTTGTCATCCTGCGGCTCTCTGCTTTCCCGCCCAGTCGACCTTCTCCGTTCGGGTCATTGCCGGGGTTGCTCACGCTTGTTCGCGCGCCTTCCCCAGTTTTTCGTACGGCCCCTTGTTCGCCACTCTCGTCATGATCCTCCATCTTGGCGTACACGTAGCGTGCGGCCGCCATTGCCGGACGCACCGTCGCTACCGAGACCGCCGCCTTCTCTTCGTCTCTCTGCTCTGCGTCGCTGTACAGGCGTTGCAGCATCTCCTCCACCTCACTTCTCGGCGCCTCCTCGCTGTGCTCGGCTGCACACTGTCCGCGCTCCACAGGTCCCTCGCCTACCGCCGCTTCCGGCTGCTCCTTAGCAACCCCACCATCTTCCACTCTCCTCCGTTCGCTCACTCTTCCTCGCTGGGGACCACTGCCACTATCCGGACGCCGTATTCCCCCTACGGCACCCGACGCTAGTTTTCCGTACTTCGTGGTTTTGGTGACCGCGACCTCAGGTACTCATCGTTCCGAGCTTTCGCCTCGCTGTCTGGGCATTCTCGAGCCATGTGGCCCAATTGGCCACACGCGTAGCATTTGGGCTTGAAGGAGCATGCAGCTGCCCAATGGCCTTCCTGCCCGCACTTGTTGCACGTGCTGGTGCCACTCGTCGGCTGGTTCATGCTCCGCGGCTTCTCTTCTTGCACCAGGCGGCCGCTGCTCTTCTGACCGTCCACGGCTTTGGTCTGCTTGACCGCAGCCTTCACCTTTTTGGGTCGAGGTGACGCCTCCGGCTCGCTATCGCTCGTGGCCCGCTGCTCCCGGTTTCGTTTGGCCGGGGTGGCAGCTGGCTTGCCGCTCTGGTTGCTACTCGCTGCCTCGGCGGTAGGCGCACGCCTCCGTTCCGTCTTCCGTGGCTCATACCAATATTTTCTATTCCACAGGTGGCCAGGTGGGGGTTCCCACGTGACAGAATACTTGTTGTATATGCCCTGCGGGTTGGTGAACAAAGCAATCGCCTGCACGTCGGTGGACGCTGCTCCCGCTGTTTCCGTACCTCCGGACATGATCGTCGCCACACCGAACCCGCTCGCTATCCCGGGGATCACGTTCGTCTGCCCCATGGTGCCGTCCATAGGAATGACGTAGCGACTCGGCGCCGTGGCCCACGCTTGACCGATATTGATCATGCCCTGCGCCACGTTATCCATGGGGTCGTCGATTTCTGTGGCCTTCTCTACAGCCTCTTCCAGCGTTGTGGTTTCGGTGCTTGTTTCACTAATTTCCTAGTGGTCTTATCCAAGCAGCGATAAAATTGAGCGAGCAGTACTCGTTCTCGCACGCGGTTTCGACCCACCACATCGCGTAAGCCCGCCACGAAATCGGCGTACGTCTCTCCGGGCATCATTCTCCGCATGCTGACCCTCCACTCTGCCGTGGACTTGTCCAGCTTCTCACCGTAGCGTCGAAGCAGGGCTTTTTTCAGGCTCGTCCAGGTGCGTTTGCGCTCGGGTAGGCGGCGATCCATATCGACCCACCACTTAGCTGCATTCTACATCAGTTTGTTTCCTAAGATGAAATAGAGAGACTTATCCGACCATTTGCCTCGTCCAGATTCCTCCGCACCTTTCAGGGCCAGGTCAACGCGGTCTATCCACGTCGAGACCGAAATCTTCGGTGACGGGGTAAAGGTCGGCAGTTCTAAGTCTTTCACGCTCTTCCGCTTCGGTCGCTGCTCACGCCGGTTGCGGTGGTGTCGCCGCTGTTCTCGTCGGCGCCTGCGTGGTGCGCCTCCGTCATTGCCGCTGCTGTTCGGGCTTTCTTCGCTGCTGGAGCTCCCACTGCTGGGATCGTCGCCGTCGGCTCCACGCGCCACCGGTCGTCGCTTCTTTCCTTGCGCCGTGAAGTCGTCCGCATCGTCGCTGCTACTCGACTCGCTGCTGTCGGACGAGTCCGGTGGCGTCGCTGCTATCGTTCGTTGGCCACGCGTCGATCTTCGCTGGTGTCGGCGCGTGGTCATTGTTCGTGCTGGTTCATTGGTGCTGCTGGGGTTCCGTGGAGCTGCCGCCCCGTTTTCGTCTTGCTGGTGGCTGTGCTCGGTGTCTGCGTTGGTCGTGGCAGGTTGCAATCCTGCCACCAACGTGGTCAATTGCTGCAGCGCCGCCATCATGTTCGACATCGTCGTGGTATCATGTGCTGCTGTCGTTGCTGGCGCGTTATTTCCCCGGCCCAGTCCCGTGGCTGGTGGCGGCGTTCGTGTCGTTGGTGCCCCCACGTTTGCAGCCGTCGATGTCGACGCCCCCGGTTCGTCTTCCTCAAGCCGGGCAGTAGGTGGTGGTGACCGTCTCGCTACCTGCCCATCCGAGGTATCATGCTCGCTCGTCTCGTCATCTTCGTCGTCCTGCGCCCGTGAGACGCTTCTGGTTCTTGGTCGTCTCACCAGCTTCGACTTGCCCGATCTCGTCGCTGAGTTTCGTGCTGGTGCCATTGTCGTCGTAGTCGTAGTTGTAGTTGATAATCGTAATCCACTTCACAGCCCCAATAAAATGACCACCATTTAACAAGTCTGATAACGCTAGCTTGCCAGCGGGTCGCCGCTCGAAGTGCTTACGCCGCGTCCGCACCAAGGTCCGTTGCTAGAAGTGCGCCAACTTCAACTTAGTCGATCACTGGCCAACAGGGTCTCTTACCGAGTCCTGTGCCGGAACTCTACGTTCCTACTTTTTGTATTACACTTCGTTTCCTACTCTTCGTCCGTCCTCGTGAACCCGGGCGCCCTGCTCGCGTAGCCTAGCTTGCTGTCGGTCGCCGCTAGCCTCACCACCCCACGTGCGCGTATCAGTCTGTTGGCTGGATGCGATCCACTGACCGCACGCAACCTCACCCCGCACTCCGCAGCTGGCCTGTCGGGTAGCGCCGCCTTGACGTTGGCACTAGTCGCACTGGTTCGTAACCTGGTCTGTTGGCCGCACCGACACTAGATCGGCGCCTGCCTCACCCCAATACTCGTTCTGCTGGTCTGTTGGCCGACCGTCGTCCGCCTCACCCCACCACTCGTGCCGTTCGTTCGTGGCGCGGCTGCTGTTGCAGTCGTCGCCCTCTTCCTCGTTCGCCGTCTCTCGCTGCGTGCTGTGCAGCGCGAAACCCCGACTGAGCGGCCCCAGCCGCTCGCCACCGCCCGTCGTCCCGTGGCTCCAGCCTCTCAGCGCCTTGCGACCCTTGATCCCGCGGCTGGCGACCGCTCGTTCCGCTTCGAGCGACCGCTGGCACCCAAGATCGCCAACGTGCGGTCCTCGTGCCACTCCGCACCTGGGTTCGGCAGCTTCTCGCCCCGCTCGTCGCCCCCACCCGTCGTGCCGTTGGCTGCCCGTGGTGTCCGCCACGTCAAGTCTGCCGCCGTATTCGTCGCCTGCGGTACGGGGCACACCGTACCTGTTACAATACATAATGATACTTTTGACTAAAAAAGGTGTTGGCAGATTATGGATGTGTCGTAGAAATCTTCAGATTTAATTAAGTTCTCGGTGTCTCCTGAAGCTCTCGATAGGCGCAATCGAATGATCAGCGTTTTTAGATCCCATAACACTAAGGAAAAAAATCTGGAAAAAAATATTTTTTCCGAGGCATATCACGCCGATGGCCACAACTTTTCTCCAGCTTCACTTTCTGGGGACCTGAAAGCGTCAAAATGTAGCTAAAAGACCCCTCTATAACGTAGTATGGCTCGCTTGGTTTTGAGGTTAAATACTTCATGATACCTTTGAATAAATCGTCCTCATATAGCAACAGCGGCGTGGCATTGATCGACTCTTTATCCGACTCCTTCTTCATAATATTGTTTCCGGGGGATATCGATTCCTAGATCGTCTTCAACCTAGAAGTAAGGCGCCGAATATCGTAACGATGAACTCTCCGACAATCGATCTACCGTCACTATAATATACAGAATAACAGAATATTATTCTGTATATGTACCGGTAGTGACTTGTAGCATCTGGCCTAGACTCTTGGCGGTCAGCGCGAGCCACTCTGCATGCTTGTCGTGCTTTGGGGAACATCTTCGGGACCCGCAGTTGAAAAATGCAGTTGCTGATCGCGGTGTCAGTCGGCCGTTTGCGACAGTCTCACCCTCTAGCGGTTGCAGTCGCGGCCGACTAGTGCTTCTAAGACAACATGCTGGTGAAATTCACCACTGGTGATCCGCCGCTGCAGGCGGGTTAAACCTGCTATCCTACCACTCGTTAGTCTCAGCCCCAAGTCGCTCTCACGGGATGGCTTGGCCATATGAAATGTTCCTCTCAGAAGAAAAACTTTTAAGTGAGAGTCCTCAAGGCGAGGGAGCTGGGATATGATATCGTGAAAGCGGTTTGCGATTCGGGTTCGCGTGGCGAGATAATGGGTAAAGCATGCCCTGTCACAAGGACTGCCCGCGATGAACAAAACACAAGGCCAGCGTCGGAATGAAGCGCGCAGCCCTCATCGCGCATTGGTTTGACATGGCGAACCTACGGTTAGTCTGCGAGGATCGTGTTTTAAGCAACCTTATACCTGTACTCGCATTGTATACATACAAGTATCTAGCGGGGAAAATAACCAAAACGCAGCAGGGGGGTACGCCGCTGAAAAAGCTGCTGTTTACGCTCGAACAATGAACTGCGCATGATGGCGTCCGTCACTAACCCACGGTTTCTTTCCCTTCTGGAATCCCACCGGGTGTCGCAGCCTAAATACCGGGCAGCTCTCCTCGACGTAGATGACAAACTGTCAAAAGGAACTTATTCATTCTTCAAATTACCTTCTCGGCGAGAAGCAGCAGTCTCACCTCTCCTCAACCAGCCTGGGTTGACATCTTCTTGACTCACCCCACCGCTTCAACTTCGTCTCATGGCTGCACCCGAACTGAGAGTGAGCATGAATAGCTATCGCGATGGCCCGAGAGAAGGCAGTCAGACCTATGCCATCATCGTGTGCATGTTCGCATCGCTTGGTGGCTTCTTCTTCGGATACGACCAAGGCGTCACGTCCGGCGTCTTGATCATGGACTCGTTCCTAGACGACTACTGCGTAGGCTGGCACAACTTCACCTACGAGGACTGCACCAAGTCATCTTCGGACTTGCCTGGTAAGTGGACCACGTTCACGGTCTGGTACAACATGGTGTACAACCTTGGTTGCCTGGTTGGTGCCCTGATGGGCGGCTACGTCGCCGACCGCTTCGGCCGCCGCGCCACAAACTTCTCGGCCGGTGTGTTGTTTTGCATTGGCACGTGCTGGTTGTGCGTCACTCCATCGCAAGACCGTACGATGATCTACTTCGCGCGTATCGTGCAAGGTTTCGGTGTCGGTAACTCGTCGTTCTCGCTGCCGCTGTTCGGGTCTGAGATGGCCCCCAAGGAGCTTCGTGGTCGTCTGGCCGGTCTCATGGCCATTCCGGTCACGTTCGGCCAGTGGCTCGCCAACCTCATTAACATTTTGGTGGAAAACACGGACGAGGGCTGGCGTATCAGCAATGCCGTCTCAATGATCCCGCCTATTATCGTGCTGTATGGTATCTTTTGCGTGCCTGAGAGTCCTCGATGGGCATACCAGCACAAGGGTCGGGAAGTGGCTGAAAGCGTTCTCAAGCGTTTGCGTCAAACTGACAACGTACGCGACGAATTGGACGCTATCGGGGTCCAAATTACCGAAGAAGAGACCGGCGACAAGGGCTTGCGGGGGCTTTGGGAGCCGTCGATTCGGCGACGCGTTATCATTGGAATGGTGATTCAGTTGGGCCAGCAAGCTACGGGTATCAACCCCATCATGACGTACGGCTCGATGATATTCAAGGACATCACCGGCGCTGGCGTCTACGCCTCACTTTTGCTCAGTGGCGTCAACTGTTTGAGTTCGGGCCCGGGCTTGATTTGGCTGGACAAGTACGGACGCCGCTATATGGCGCTGATCGGCGCCGTGGGTATGGTCATCGGTCATCTCTTCGCTGCCATTCTGTTCACCGCTGTTTGCGATGGCAACGTCGACAATGCTGGCTGCCCCACGGTCGGAGGGTGGTTCATCTGCATCGGCACCGCTTTCTTCGTCTTCAGTTATTCCGTTTCGTGGGGATCATTGCCGTGGACCTTACTGCTCGGAGATTTTCCCGCTCAATGTTCGCGCATCCGCGGTGTCCATGTCGACGGCTGCGAACTGGATCGGCGGTGCCGTCATGACGGAAGTCGTCAAGCTTTTCCCATACTTGAACATTAACGGCGTGTTTTTCCTGTTTGCGGGTCTCGCTGTTTGCTGCGGTGTGTTCATCTACTTCTTCTGCCCGGAGACAAAGGGCATTCAGCTGGAGGACGTCGAGGGTCTATTCAACCGTGGTTACAGCACGTCGACGTCTCCTTCGTTTGTTGAGGTCAAAACTCCGGTGGAGAACAGGAAGAGCGCTGTCGCTATGGCCTAGAGTTAGTTCACAGCGGATCGATCACCAGAGCGTGCAGTGTGCGCGTCCTCGTTGAACCGAAGTGCCATTGATTGGCACTGTGCCAAGTACAGATAAATACTCTAAATATATGACACGGCGCAAGTCCGTGTCGCTCGCTACTGCAGATATACATTTCCCATTTGTTTTGCTCAACCGGACACCGTCAAGTGCTTCAGACTGAAGCCTTCAGTGCTTCAGATTCGAAACTGAAGTTCGACTAGATAAATGGTCGAACTTCAGTTTTCAAGAATGATGGGGGGGTGATGTGCTGCAATCCGATGGTTTTGGTCCAAAACTTTTGGGCACCAAGTTGATCTTCGTGGCACAACGGTTGGTGCTCGCTGAGACTTTTGCGAGGCCCGACCATGCGCATGCTGCGTCACCTCGTTGAAGTTGTTGAATGCATTCACAGGATCGGTAGAGTCAGACATCATCGCCATCGCTAACGTTAGGACCACGGAATTCGTGACGAATGACCTTCTCCATAGACGCTTGTCGAGCGCAAGCATGCCTTTCTGCGGTGCCGGTGATGTCGAAATGGCTAGGCTGGGATTGTTATAATACGAGCACCGTGCATGGTGGGGTTGCCCGTTTCGCTGTTTGCACCGGCCGTCGCCGGTTTCTATTGCTGCTGACTCAGCACTGACCAGCAACGCCGGCGGATCCCGATACAGTACCGTAATCGATGATCCTCGCCGACTAAAGCTATAATAGTCGCGCCTGCTGCCTTCCTGAACACGCCGAACTCGGAAGGAGAATAACAGCAAGGAGATCGATCTCCTCGTGGGCGAAGATGTTGCGCCGCAACTTGCGGATCGGTTCCAATTTTTCGATCGCGGCTTCGCTGCTTGAAGACCGCCGTCGTCTGCGCGCGTTTCTTCGGGTGCAAAGTTTGCAGCAAACTGCTAGACCACCCCAGGTTTGACTCACTCGTCAGCGGCGCACCCATGCGAGCACAGCGCGTGCACAACATCGCTTTCGACGGGATAGCGCGTGACGCAGGGACTCGCGGCCGCGACCACAGTCATTCCGCTACAACGCGCAAGATCCGCGAGCCTGTTTCTGAAGTTGTACTTGCGCGTGGCCGCCAGCAATGCGGGATCGCAGGTTCTGTCCCATTGCACTCGCAGATGGCTACTCAAGAGACGGTCCGGTTCACGCTTGACAGGCGTGGAAGGGCCCATCCTGGACCATCCGCAGGATCAGTGAAAGTGGAGCCGAGACTATGCGCCGGGTGCCCCTGGCTCTGGAGGTCCGAGCCGACGATGGTGGAGCTCGTCCGAGAAACGCACGTGGCGCCTTGATTCCTCTACGTTCATTCCTGAATTTGCCTCCGGACAAGAAGCCCCCTCTCCGACCTCCCCCGGTGGACATCTTCAAGACTCATCGCCACGTAACCAACCAACCACGTCCAAATGGTTGTGAGCGTCAATAGCTTCCACGATGCTGAGACCCCGACGACGGGAAGCAGTCGATACGCCATCATCGTGTGCGCGTTCGCGTCGCTCGGCGGCTTCTTCTTCGGCTACGACCAAGGCGTGACATCCGGCGTGTTGATCATGGACTCGTTCCTGAACGACTACTGCGTGGGCTGGCACAACTTCACGTACGCCGACTGCACCAAGTCGTCTTCGGACTTGCCCGGCGAGTGGACCACGTTCACGGTCTGGTACAACATGGTGTACAACCTTGGTTGTCTGGTGGGCGCACTCATCGGCGGCTACATCGCCGACAAGTTCGGCCGCCGCGCCACCATCATGTCCGCCGGTATCCTCTTCTGCATCGGCACGTGCTGGGTGTGTCTGAACCCCGCTCAGGACCACACGCTCATGTACCTGGCACGCATTATCCAGGGCTTCGGTGTCGGTAACTCGTCCTTCTCGCTGCCGCTGTTCGGCTCGGAGATGGCCCCGAAGGAGCTTCGCGCTCGCTTGTCGGGCTTGATGGTACTCCCGGTCACATTCGGCCAGTGGCTTGCCAACCTCATCAACATCCTCGTCATGGACGACAGCAACGGCTGGCGTATCAGTAACGCGGTGTCCATGATCCCTCCTATTATCGTCATGTGCGGCATCTTCTGCGTGCCCGAGAGCCCTCGATGGACGTACCAGAAGAAGGGCAAGGAGAAGGCTGAGGCGGTGCTCAAGCGCCTGCGACAGACGGAAAACGTGCAGCACGAGTTGGCCGCCATTGGCGACCAGATCGCTCAAGAATCCGCCAGCGACTTGGGACTCAAGGAGCTCTGGGAACCTTCGATCCGCAAGCGCGTGTTCATCGCCATGGCACTGCAGCTCGGACAACAGGCGACGGGTATCAACCCCATCATGACCTACGGGTCGCTCATCTTCAAGGACATCACGGGCGCTGGCATTTACGCGTCGCTGCTGCTGAGTGGCGTCAACTGCTTGAGCACGACGCCTGGTTTGATTTGGCTGGACAAGTACGGTCGGCGTCAGATGGCGCTGATCGGAGCTGTGGGCATGGTCATCGGCCACCTCTTCGCTGCGATTCTGTTCACGGCGATCTGTGACGGCAACGTCGACGACTCTGGCTGCCCCACGGTCGGCGGCTGGTTCATCTGCATGGGCACGGCCTTCTTCGTGTTCAGCTACGCCGTCTCGTGGGGAGCTCTGCCATGGATCTACTGCTCCGAGATCTTCCCGCTCAACGTCCGCGCGTCTGCTGTGTCTGTGGCCACCGCCGCCAATTGGGTCGGCGGTGCGCTCATGACGGAGGTCGTCAAGCTCTTCCCGTACCTCAACATCAACGGCGTCTTCTTCATGTTTGCGGGTCTGGCTGTGTGCTGCGGTCTCTTTGCCTACTTCTTCTGCCCGGAGACCAAGGGCATTCTGCTGGAGGACATCGAGACGCTCTTCAGCCGCAGCAACACGGCCACCACACCGTCATACGTCGAGGTCAAGACCCCAGTGGCCAACGCCAAGAGCCCCGTCACCATGGCCTGAGCGATGGGATTGGATCAACCCCACGAGGCACTCGTGGTGGACTTTTGTACAGTGGTCACTTCGACCCCCGTCCATCAATGCGCGCGTCCTCGTCCTTTTAGTTAGTTGGAAGAGCAGTAGATAATAAGCATGGAGTTGTAATACACGGCAGGAACACGAGTCCTCACTACTGCTGTCATATCAAATCCAGCACCTGCACATGCCCAAAGTTCCCCATTTTGTTTTTTACCCACAATTATTGTACACTCAATTCAATTAAACAATTATTGTCAATTTGGCGCCACTTTTCAAAATTGAATTATGCAGGAAACCTGGCGGCCAGCGGAGCTGCCGGCGCCGCTCGAGACGGAGGCGCTGGTGCAGCTGAACCTGAGCACGCGCACGGAGCTGGAGACGTGGGTGGAGGCGCAGAAGGCGCGCATCATGGAGGAGAAGCGCGCGGACCAGCTGCAGTCCCAGGAGCACGCGCGCGCAGCGGACGAGACCCAGCGCCAGCGCGAAGTGCTGCAGGTCGAGCACCAGAAGCTGTCGGCCGGTGCGTGGGGGCACGCAGCACTGAGTTCAATTGTAATACTGTACACTAACCCCCTACTGACTGCAACATGGCTACATTTATTCATACAGACACGCATGCAAAGGAGAGGGAGCTGAACGCCAGCCAGGTGGAGATCGAGGTGCTGCAGGCCGAGAAGAGCAGGCGCGAGCCTGTGGTCAAGCAGCTAGTGGAGAAGACGGTGGAGGAGGACGCCAGACTCAAGCAACTGCTGGCGGACTCGCAGAGGCAGCGCTCCACGCAGGAGCAGCAGCTGCAGGAGCTCCAGCAGGGGCTCGCCATGTACCAGCGACTCGGACTCTTCTTCGAGCACACGGAGGGTGCGTGCAATGCAGTAGTTGTCGGAGATGGAATGAGGGAGAATTGTGGAATTGTTGATGGAATGGTTCGTGGCTTGATGATGCAGCCGAGCGCCTCGTGGTCCGGTTCACGCAGATTGACGCGCAAAATCCCAGCCGCGAGTTCTCCTTCCGGATCACGATCGATCCGATCACGGACAGATATATTGGTGAGTTGGGTGCTGGGACTGTTTAGACTTTATCGAGTGACTGACGGGTTGCCTTACGTTGATTTTCTCTGTAGTTGACAACTGCAACAAAAACGTGGCTTCGCTGAACGACCTGGTGCGAGATCTGAACGAGACGGGCGACTTGGCGCTATTTATCCGCTCCATGCGCCGCCAATTCAAACAGCTCGCGTAGTTGCACATTATTCTTTTTTGCTGATCTCTGATGCTCTTCATATACGGCGTCGTTTAATGTTTTGCTGTGGTGCTGTCGGCAGTGGTGGTTGTCTCGGCTGTAAAGGTTGTGGTAGTTGCAGTCTCGGTGTAACCTGCTGTGGCCTCGCAGGCAGTTGCGGTCCGATGAAGTCTTGTTTATCTTCGGCAGGAGGAAGTGGAGGTACAGAAGGAAGTTGAGGTGGCAGGGGCGGATTCCATGGTGCCGGCCTCTTAGTCGTCGTCGCTGCTTGTCTCTTCTCTCCATGAGGCCGAGCTCGACGCTGCAGCAGCTGCCGTCTCTTTGCCAACTTGTCCGCGGTGTCTTCGCGCGACTCGAACTGCGGCGCGTACGAGATCTGCAGTCGGCTGCCGTAAAAAGGCTTCTGCACGCCGCGCGCTTTGGCATGGCGCGCGTTGTTCACCGTCTCGTACTGCACCCACACCGTGTCCATGAACTCATCGTCTTCATCAGCGACATCCTCGAACTGCAGCGCCGCCTGTCGGTCATCCGCGTGGTCCAGTAGTCGGTACTCGCAGACCTTCCCGTACAGACTGAGCCGCTTGAGCAGGTCCTCGATCACCCCGAGCGCCGGCACGTTGCGCACCACCACATAGCGCGACTCATTGGCCACGGTGAAGACGCGTACGCTGCGATCGGCCATGAGGATTTCTCAGCCAACCAACCAACCGTCAATGCTACAGAGACGCGGCAAATGTTCCGACACCTTGGTGATGGCGTAGAGATGCCACCCGCTGTAGATTCACTTCAACTGAAGCAACAGACACGCGAAAGGGTCAAAGGTGGTCTCGAGCCAACAAAAAGTGAGATCGATTATATATGATGCGCATGGCGACGCCAATAACTTAACGAGCGCCTTCCGTTCGCCGTACTCGTCCGCGCCCCTCTCTTCTCTCGCATCCGCTTTGCCTGTTAGACGCACATCCGTCGCTGCCCCCAGCCAGCACGAACCGAACCCCGTCGCCATGCACTCACGCAGCTTCCACTCAAACGCACCAACGTCCACACTCAACAGCGTTGCCGCCACCACTCGCACTCCGTCCGTCCATTGGTTTCGCACAACTTGCGGCAGCTTCTTTCAATCGTCGAAGGGGTTCCAGCTCTGAGTGGTCGACGACCGCGGCGGGGGCGCGTCGCTGTTGCGCACGGCGTGTTGTGCGGGGGTCGACGACGAATAGTTTACGACGCCCGAGGCGCTGACCGTGATCTGAGACGCGCTCAGCGGCGCCACATCGGCGTAGTCGGCGTCGCTGTCTTCGTCGTCCTCGCCACTGCCGCGAGTGAGCTGCTGGCTGCTCTGTGATCCTCTTCTCTGCTCGTCGTTCTTTCCGACGCGGACGTCCTGCATCGATCGTCGAATGGCCTCCAGCAGCATCAGCTCCTCGAGACGAGCAGCGTCCGCCGGTGTTCCCAGGAGACGCGACGCCGCGTCGTTGAGCGCCGCCATGCTGTTCGGGTGTGGGCTGTTGGTCACTGGCTTGTCGCTGATGCTGAGCTGCGAGCGCAGCGAGTCGCGGATGCGGTGGCGGTCTTCCACCGACGCGTAGTGCACGTTCTGCGGGCTCGAAGGCGCCACTGGCCGCGTCGGCTCGGAGCGCTTGGGGATGCCGATGGCGCTACTGCGGCGCGGAGACCTCAAGTCCTGCAGCGTGACATGAAGTCGAAGTGAGTATTGACAAAGCCGCCTACCTAGTCGACAGGAACTGACTTATACCTTCATGGAGCGGATGGACGCCAACTCCGCCGGCGACGGCGCCGCGTATCGGATCGTGAAGTTCTCCTGGTTGCAAAATGGGCAGCTGCAGTAAAAGGCAGAAAACAAAACGTCACCACAAGTCCCAAAACGTATCACTACTGCGTGTCGTCACGCACCAAATGGGCTTCTGCGGTGGACGGATCTGCAAATAACACTCGGAGCAAATGGGCTTGTTGCAGCAGCTCGACTTGTTGAGGCTGCCGGGGTAGAACTGCCCACACACAGACACAGACACAGACGCACAACGCATCAGTCGCTTGGACCCCCACGCCGTCCTCTTCATCCCCCTCCCCCTTACCATGAAGCAGATCGGGCACTCGAGCGTGAAGTTTCCGTCCTTCGCCTCGCGGCCGGGGAAGCGCGGCGCGATCTTGCGCTCCACGATGAGTCGGCGCGCCGCCTTGAGCTCCCACGGGCAGCTCTGGTACAGGCTGGAGACACGAGAGAGGAGCAGTCAGCGGGCGGAGGTTACACTGCGAGGTTACGCGCGCACGTACCCCGTCGGCTGCGTGAACTTGTCGAGCTCTCGGCTGCTGACGGACTGGCGCTTGGCCTTCCTGGACGTCGAGTTCCCCATCGCCTGGTGCTGCTGGTGTCACGCGCTTCTCGGAGTGAGCCCGAGCAGCAGTGGAGGCCTCAGCTCACGCGCCGAGACCGGGCGCAGTGGCAAAAAACGAGCAAACACGGGTTTTGGCCAATGAGAGATCTGTATATTCCACGGAATGAGCAAATCAGCTTTCAGCAAGCTTGATTAGAACTAAGTCGGGGCCACATGATAATACTGTGTACCACAGATACCCCGACGCAACACACGGTCACCCATGTAGAATTGATTTAGAGAAGGTACCGGGGTAGGTGGTCATCGATGTAGAAATTCCTAAAGAAATGCAAGATACGGAGACCAGGTGTTAGCTGCTCGCTCCCTTCCGCCGCAGGGTGTACCTTCCCAGGCTGCCTCTGAAGTCCTATTTCGTCGCCAAACTTCCTAATTAGAGTGCAATCAGCTCAGTCACCGTGGTGCCGTCCCGAAACCGAGTCCGACGGACACAACAAAAGCTGGACAACGAGGCACATGAACGGTGGGATCGGCTATTTGTCGAGGAAGAAGCCCGGAAACGAGCTTTAGCTCGCGCGGAGCTTCCGACAAGCCACGACTACTCCGACGACGAATGCTCTTCTCCGTCGCCCGTGTACGACCGTTGTCTATGTGTGCAAGGCCCCGAACGCGTCCTCAATATGTGTAATTTCGCACCTATGGGGTTCGGGCGCATATTGGGGATGCGATAGAAGATCATGACATGGAACGTAGGTAGGAACAAAAAGAGCGTCAACGCTCCCAAGGATATCCTGTTCATGACAGTTGCCCGCAAGCGACAATAGGCAAGAAATAATAGACGAGCAAGGCTTGAGCTCCGCACCAGAGCCGCGAATCGCCCCGTTCACACTTCCAGCCGACGATCTAGCGTCAACATTTGCACCCGCAGTGACAGCGACTTCAGCATGTATTTTGGGTCGTTGTGACCGGAAATTTCCTCGCGTTAGAAATTCACAGACGCGGTACCGTCGCTGTTAGGACAGTAAATGCTCAGTTGGGTCGCTGAAATCCAAATTCGTTTGTTTGTTTCCCATGCTGTTTTGTACGCTTGTTATTGATTTGGTAGAAACTCAGATGCTAACTGTAAACTATCGTCTGCCTATCCACGTCCGTGTTACATTGTATCATACCAGGCACTTTGCAGCTGATTTTTGGTACTATTGAAGTTTACTGGGAAGCTTGTCCCAGACGGTCAAATGTGGCATTCCGACGCCATTTTCAAACCGCTCCTTCTGCAGAAAGTCAATGTGTAACTCCGAGCACCACGAAGCTTTGACTTTTCGAACTGCAGTGAGAAGGAGCTTCTGGTGATGTGCATAGACTCTCTGACGGACGTATGTATTTCTTCATCATTTTTAATTAACGGACATTGCGAACCACCTGGGGTCAGATAGCAGAGCCCTTCGCCAGGTTTAGATATTGTAGCTGCGCACTGTCAACTCGTGCTGTTCAAAGCGTCAATTTGACTTCGGAGAAGACTTGATCCCTATCATAAGCTTATATCCAAGGGGTGATACACTAACGTTGTCTATCCACAGAGTGAAATGTTTTTTTTTTAACCGGAGCGATTTCCAGTCCAAACTGCCGTGTTCTGTTTTTTACGAACTTAGAGCTGTAGCCGTTCTAATTCAGGCAACAACAACGCTAATCAATATAAAGCAAGACATTGTGCTTCATTGGTACGACATGATGTCCCTCAGCTGCTGGTTGACCTGTACTGACTCAAAGCGATAACCGGTGGTTCAGGTTTGCCAGAGGCCCCGGGCGCAATCTTGCGTTGGATGGGTAGGGCCCCTACACTAGGGCCCCTAGTAGGGGGGCTGGGATCGCAACCTGTGATAGGCTATCGCGCTATCACTGATAGCGCGGTGTCCAGAGCTGCAGCCGACAATACCACCCCCCGGGATCAAACGTCGCAACACGGAGAAAAGCTTAAATATGGCATCCAAAAACTCTAAAAGTGGCGTATTCCACTTTAGGGTTTGGATCTTCAAGCGACATATCGATGGCAGCACAGGATGGTTCGAGCGTCTTCACCTCCACGACCATCGTGCGTTGCCTCCAATGTGCCACCCCGCCCCAGTTCAGACAGCTCTTGCCACTAACATTGCCGCTTAATCACAGACCGAAACGACGGGCGAGGCCGAGCAAGCAGATTCAGGAGATCGAAGTGATCTTTGGTACCTTCGGGCGCATCGGTGGGAATGCCTTGGACAAGTGCAAGAATCTGCAGAAACTCACGAGTAAGAGATCATTATTGCAATTGTTGGCAATGAAATACTGGCTGGAGGTCTAATGGTCCTGTGCTTGGCTGCAGTGGTGAACTGCAACCTCGAAGTGATCTCCAACCTCGAACCGGTGGGGGCTTCGCTCGTGCACTTGTGTCTGAGCAACCAGAACATCACCCGAATGAGCGGACTGTCGTCGCTGCGTCAACTGCGTCATTTATATCTGCAGCAGAACCGCATCAGTCGAATCGAGGGGCTCGAAAGGTTCTTTGATTGAGGTTTTCATTGAGTTTCCCTGGGTGATTAACATCGTTTGGCATCTGAACCAGCTGCCGGAAGCTGAAAACTCTGTGGCTGTATGATAATTGCCTCACAAGAGTGGAGAATCTTGGGTTTTGTACGGATCTTCGGGAGTTGTGGCTCCAGGTGAGAGTGCCGGGATGTTGCTTATTTATCGGAACCAGGACAATGACTAACTTTAACTTTTGCGTTCTGCTTTGCTGAAGAACAACAAGATTCAGACACTGAAAGCTACAAGCGGCGGGATCTCTGAGCTCGTCAACCTGCAAAGGCTGAACTTGGCGAATAACCGTCTCCGAGACGTGGACGAGTTCGAGCACCTCCGAAAGCTCGTTGTGCTGCGCCAGCTATCTTTCGCTGACGAACATTTTGGCTCGAACCCAGTTGTTGCCCACCCGGATTACCGATCCTTCGCCATCACTGTTCTAAAGCAAGTACGCCCACCCCATCCACCATCACAAGCAGATTTCTTGAATTGGGACACAACTTTCAAGCTGACAACTGTGCTTGCTGTTCTTGTGTACAACAACTTATAGCTACGTCAACTTGACGGAACCCCCCGTGGGTAGTGATGAGCGAACAACTGCGGAAGACCAGTTCTTCACTCAGGTAAGCGCAAAAAGACCTGAGTGTAACTTTTTGTCTGCTTCACTGAAGTGTAAATTGCTTTGTAGTCCATGGAATTCAACGATCAGTTAGCAGAACTAACTCTCGCATATCAGCAAGAACTGCGCTCCATTTCTACAAGGAAAGAGCGCGGCATCTCAAATGCCCAAATGCTGCAACGAGAGCTCATCGAGGCTCTGAATGACGTCGAGGCTTGTGTTACCGTAGGACAGGCGCAGATCGAGGAGGAGAAGCGTCGACAACTTCAACTTCGTGAGCAAAATGCTCAGTTACTGCGAGAGAATGTGGCCAAGCTTCAAAACGATTTCTGCGCTTCGATAAAGGAGCAGTATGAGCGCGAAGAGAGAGCGCTGATCGAAGAGGAACGCGACTATGAAATTATGGAGCTAGAGGCAATGGCTGAGCAAAACCAAGCGCTCACAATTGCTACGCTACAGAACGCATTCCCAGGCAAGATCGCATTTCAGCAACTATTGCAACACATGCCGGACTATCGATATATCGCCGAGAGTTTTCCGAGACCGACAAACCAACAGGAAGCACTGTACTGCACGGGCGACCAAGATGACCGTGAAGTGCATATTTTACAGATTTACCGCTTTTTCCACGACGACTTGGCTGCAGCATTTGAAGCTTCCGCAGTGAGAATGGCGCAGTGAGAATGGATGTCGAAGGAGGTGCAGGGGGTGCTGAGCTGTATCTCTACATGGTTGCAGATGACGACGAAGTGATATCACTACTGCAAAACGGATTGTTGTCTCCAACCACAGCTACTAGTGATGAAGACGACAACTGCTCGAGCGATGACTGGGTATTCCTCTTCTCGAACCCTTTGGCTGCTTTGCAATTTTACAAGGGCACAATCGGTGAGTTGGAGCCGCTAAGTGACGACGAGACAGAGGGTGCTAATTATTACTTCAAAAGTATCTGTTATTCCAGCACTGTATACCTGTGGTCCCTACTGAGCTGTCGTCAGTGCTAGTGAGCTGTTCTTTGGTTCACAACGTGAATGATGATCTGTTACCTGCCGAACCGAATATGCTCTATGATAGTCTTACATGGATGGGACATCGCGTGATGTGACTGACAGACGTACGCAACTTCAACTCGTTGAAGTGCTACATGTTGAAGTCATTTTTCCATAAGGGATATATCTATCAAAACAAGTGATATTTCAACAGGAACAGTTTTACCGCTATCTGGATTGCAAATGCTATAAGTGGTATACATATCAAGAAAAATTGTAATAAATATTAGTTTTTGAAGCCTTCCTTGGATAAGTTTGAGTAAGTTATTTTTTATTTGAACAATTGTATACTGTAGGGGGCTTGTAGCGCGATAGAACACAATTTCGTCGCCATTCCACACGTACAATAAAAGGTAGATTAGCCGGATAGCAGGTCCCTAGTTCTCAGCACCCGAAGCGCTCAATACGTGTTGGTCTTAGGACTACGATAAGCTAAGCTCAAACCTGCTGGACAAACTTATCGGCGAGACGCGGCACATGGAAAGCGGGGTGATCGCGCGTCACTCGGCAACGCACGTGGGCGTCCATCTCAGCCACAGTGAGCGGCGTCCGGTAAAACCGACGCCAAGGTTCCTGTGCATCGATGTCGTCGAGCGCGGCCTGCAACGTCGCATGCTGGAGGCCTGGATACCACCGTCCAATCGACGTATGCGCAGGCGGCAAGTAGAGCAACATGGGATCCAGCAAGAGATCCATGTCCGCTAGCCCCTGCTGGAACAACCCGACCGCCAGCTGCAACAAGCCGTTGAGGTGATTGCCCGCGTGGGAGCGACGCGAGTTGCGAGCTGTACGCCACCTCTTCCATGTCGCGCCCTGCACGTGGAGTTCATGGGTGGACTCCCAGTAAGCCTGAGCCCAATGCTCGATGTGGCGCTGGAGCCGACGTGAGAACGGGCGGAACGCCGCATCACCAGACGCGAAGAGCTGTGCTTCAGCTGCCTGGGCGAGGTACCGCCATGGCTGAGTCGCGTACAACGCCTCGACATTGGCCGGAGTCACGAGAGCACGATTCCAGTTCGCAGGCTCGGGTGGAGCGCGGCGCGGAATGATCCAGCCAGGTGACGGCAGGAAGAGTGTCCGCAACTCCTGCACGGTGATGAGATGAAGGCGGAGACGCCGCACCCGTTTGGGCCAGGGGGCGTAGCGAGGCTGCCGCCAGCCAGACGGAGTTCCGGCGGGCGGGATCACCGGGCCGAAGAAAGACACCGCGGGAGAACTCCCCGCTGAGCCACTGGAAGCGGTGCTCGAGGACGAGGCGCGAGACGACGAAGAAGTGGACGAGTCGTCGCCACTGGAGTCGCCCGAATTGCCTGGGCCGGGACCTGACCCCCCGCTCGCTGCCATGGGGCCCCTCGGCGAAGAGCGCGCCAGCTGCGCCGAGTGCACGGAACGCGCTGTCCCCGCCGAGCGCGTCGACGCGAGGGAAGCCGAACGCGAGCGCGAGTGCGAACCAGATCGTGGACGCGGAGGCGTGTGGGAACGCGACGGCGAACGAGGAGGCTGACGTGCCGGGGACGGCGAGCGAGACCCAGGGCCATGCAACCGGGGACGCTTGGACCGTGCTCGCCGCGCTTGATCGTCGCTGTCCGAAGACTCGGAACCGAAGAGCGCCGCGTCCTCTCGGGCGCGCGCCGCGGCTGCAGCGGCCGCAGAGAGCTTAGCAGCGGAGGAAGCCTGCGCAGCAGCGCGGGAGGAAGCCGCAGTGTCGGCTACCGTGGAGGGCCGCCGACTACGTCAGAAGGGAGAAGAACTGGACGACGGGGCGGGCGCCGCTCCTGATGGTCCCGAGGGACGCGACTGAGAACCCGAATGACTCGGCGCACCAGAGCGAGGCCGCTGGGAAACCGACGGATACGAGGTAGGAGACCAAGTCGGAGTCGAATGGGAGCCCGAAGGACCGGCCGAAGAAGAGGTGCCAATCGTGGAGCCAGTCGTCGCAGCCAATGAGCCCGTGCGAGTGCCCGAGCCCGACGCAGCGGGAGCAGGAACAGAAGCAGCAGGGGTCGAGACCGCGGATATCGCAGGGACCGCTGCAGACGCCGGAACAGCAGGAGGGAGGGGGACAGCAGCGTCGATCTCCGCCGTGAAAGTGGCCTCGAGTCGGCTGATCAAACCAGCGGTGTCGATGTGCCCATCACGACGCCGGCGAGACGATCGGCAAGCTCGTCACGTACCCGCTGCGCCAACTCTCGGCCCTGACGCGCGTCTCGGAGCATCCGACGCCAGAGCACGGCACGCTCGTCACGTTCTCGGATGGCCAAGTCGCGCTCCCCTTCCAACTCGACGACCCGAGCGTTGAGACGACAGACCTGGGCTCCGTCGTCTTCTCGACGCCGCTGAGACGACCGCCGCACGGACATCCATCCAACGCGATACTGCGCCGCGCGAGACGCGGCACCAAGTTCGCCGGCTTGAGCTCGCGCCATTTCGGACTCGGCGGCCACACGGAGGGTCGTGGCAGTGGCCACCGACTCCTCCAGCTCGTGGATACGGGTCGCGCCGCGACGGAGCTCCTCGGCGTGGGCCACCCAAAGCGCGTTGGCACGCCGAAGGTCGTCCTGTAGCGGGACGTTCAGGTTCTGGGCCGCCTCACTCTCCGCACGGCTCTGGGAAAGTGACGTACGGGTCACGCGGAGCTCCTCGGCGACCAGGGCACGCTCCTGCCTCTGGGCGGTCAACGCCAAACGAGCCTGATCCCTCTCAGCGACGGCAGCGTCTCGCCGCTGCTCGAGGGCGGCCACGTCTTGACGATCCTGAGCTCTCTCGGTGACAGCAGCGTCTCGCTCGCGTCTTAGAGCTGTGGAGATTTGACGCGCTTGATCCCGCATGTCGAGGGCTCCGTCGCGCTCTTGCTCGGCGACCACGAGAACGCGGGTCACGCGGTCACGCTCGGCGAGAGCGTCGTCACGCTGCTGCTCAGCAGTGGCCACAAGCTGCCGCACCCGATCACGTTCAGCTTCGGCGGCGTCCGCGCGCGCTTGGACAGGAGAGAGGGTGGCTTGGGTGGCCGCGAGGCCCACGCGAAGGTCGTCACGCTCGGCGCGTGCGTCGTCGCGCTCACCTTGTGTAGCAAACAGCCGCGCTAGCGGCACGGAAGATGAAGGTGGCGTAGCAGAAGCACGCATGAGTTGGGCGGCATAATCGGCGACCTGGTCTTGCGCCGCCTGGACCTGAGCTTGAAGATCACGATATTGCTCAGTCGAGGAGTCCCGCTCGACGCGGAGTAGAGTCTCGGCGGCTTCAGTACGCTCAGCACGAGCGCGGAAGTCGGCCACTCGGCCCTCCAGGTCGGCGTAGTCCCGCTCAACGCGTTCCCGAGTGAGAAGCACCTGCTCGAGCCGGATCATGCCTGCACGATAACCCTCGCGAGCGCGATGCAAGATCGCGAGATTGCGGTCGTGCAGCACGGACGCGTGAGCGGCCAAGCCCGCATTGTGAGCTGAGACGAGCTCGTACTGGGCACGCAACTCCTTGTTCTCGCGTTGGAGAGTGTGCGCGTCGGCAACGAGAGCCGTCACCGAGTGGACGTGGGCGCCTGAAGCTGGAAGCTGGACTTGAGGCGCGATAGGAAGACGGGGACGACGCGCGCCGAGGGCGCAGACCACGCAGCCAGCGGCCTCGAGGTCGTTAGTGTCGAGCTCTCCCTCCACAAGATCGATGTCATCGGCGTCGACGTCGTGGCGGCGAGCCATGAAGCTGAGAGCACTGCGAGACAGACCACGGGGCAGGAGACGCGACGGTGTCAAGACGAAGCCAAAGGCACGGGGCAGGTTCTGCGACGACACACCCACCTGGGGAGTGCGCGTGCGTGGCAGCGGGACGAATGTGGTGTAGTACCCCGCGGAAGAAGTGGGCGCACCGGGCGCCGGAGGAAGAAGGCGCCGAGATGGATGTCGACAGACGTGAGTGATGGACTTCGACGCGGCGGAGGAAACACGACGCGGTTTGATGGGCGCAACAGCTCGACGGGAAATGCGACATGGGTGATGAACCGTGGGACACGGTGCCAGAATCCAGTGCGATGCGTAATCATCCGACGAGTCGACCCACACGCCCGTTTCGGCGAAACGTGCCAACCCTAAACCCGCCGAGCAAAACCCGTCGATCAAAACGCGCCGACCCTAACCCCGCCGACCAAAACGCGCCGAGGTAAGATCTTGATTACGCCACGTAAATCAGGTTGAAGGACGGTAGTGCAAGTACGCCACGTAAATCAGGTTGAAGGACGGTAGTGCAAGCACGACAGAAGTAAGGACAGGCGCAGACCGGTAGGCTTAGCAAGCAGTAGTACATAGTAGCCAGTAGCAAGGACATAGGATAGGGTAAGGACTCAGTCCCGAAATTTCTCTGAACCACAAAGACCTCCCGTCTTCTCCGAGGTTCAGGGGAACCACCAAGCGTCGGCAAGCAGAGCCGCCTCGATATCGCGGCCCCCCGTCGCCTGCTGGTTCGGGTGCTCACCCTCCACAGACCCGTGCTGGAACAAAGGCACGTTAAACGTATACTGTTTAGGTGGGCGCCTGATAACGCGCTGCCTAGGCGAAGGACCGCATTGGCCTGATAACCGCCGTGCACAAGACCCCCACGTTGGCCCGATAACGCCACGCAACAAGCCCCAGGAAACGCCGGCCCGATAACGCCGCACGCCCGACGGGATCTCCGAGGAAACGCCGGCCCGATAACGCCGCACGCCCAAGGAACTGACGCCCTACGACAAGGAACAAGCGTCCACTCAACCCCCAAACTCTGAAAGTTTCGCAGGCGCTCGATACTCTCCGCAGGCCAGATGGGCAAAAGTTCAAAAGGAGGGGGGAGGTAATTTGGTTGTTTCATCAGTACTCGGTGCAGCGAGAGCAACTCGAACTCCAATTCTGCGTGTTTGATTCCGCGAGGGAATCGACCATTGAGTGAATGTAGAAACTTGGTCGCTCTTGCATCGTCTACGTCAGCTCCCTGTATACCATGGCCACCAAGGATATGCTTGCTCACGTTGAAGAGGACAGCTTCTAGACGCTTGTGACGCCCTCTTCCTTTGTGAACCAGTCTATAGTTGCGCTCTGTCTCAACTAGCACCTCAGCTTTAGCCATCATCTCCGGGGGAACGGGGCCTTCGCAGAACTGCGCAACCCTTTCGGGACACAAGTTCTCGCCGTCGTTCTTGAGGATTCTAGGTAGAATACCTCGTAACACCCCAGTGGTAGACGCCCGCGAGTTGGGCACGCATGTTTTCTTAATCACGCTGGAGAGCCACAGTCAACTACAGTTCAGCCGCCGAAATGCAGTTTGTAGGTTCCGTCGGTAGCACAGAGTAGAGAGCCTGGCTGATCTCTTACCGAAGAGAGGACGTTCCTGAAGACTCGCCTTGTCGTGTGCCTTCGCCTTCTTCTGGTCCGTCAAAACTGAAAGCATCGAGTACCAGCATCTCATCCACCCCCCCCCCCCTATCAGCCGCGTCTTCAACAGCTAGGAACTGTGAGCGAGACGTGCACATTCGGTTGCTTACCCATGCCGTGAAGGTGACATGATTCGAGATGTCCCATCCATTTGCCGAGCTGCGAGCGAGGAATGCTTTTCGATTTTCTAGTTGCTTGCTAGTCGGCACCATGCGGAGGAGTCTCGGCTGATCACGGTACCGATGATTCAGCATCGTTCGAAGCTGCATCGCGCCCCCCCCACCCCATATGTAAAAGGGCATCTACTTCGTCGATCAACTCGGGGTGAACTCCACGTCGAATCGCTGTGGTGCGCTGTGGTCCATGCGCGCCAGATCGCTCGAGGTGAAATTGCGTCGGCACTTCAAGCTCGTTAATAGCCTTAATCTTGTACCGATGCTCGCAGTCTGCATGAGATCTGGACCTATACACTCGAGCAAGTAGACGCTCAGTCGTGTAGCGCGTCTCATACGTATGCACGTCGTCACTCTGGTCGTTCATCGCACGATACGCTACTGAAAATGACTCGAACACTGCAATCATGATGTAAGATGCGCGAGGTGGAGTTGCATCATGATCACCAATCGATGTCACAGCTTCACGTCCTGAAAACGTGAATTCAGAGGCGGAGGAGTCGGAGCCATCCGAATCGCTCCGCAGCAACTCGTTCGTGCCGCCGGTCACTAGAGTCACTATGTGCCTTGAAAGTTGCAGCTCCCTCGATACAGCGCCGTCGCTGGTGTCCCCCATATCGTTGTTGTAGCGAACGCCCAAGTTGTTGTTGGCAGCAAAAGCGATAGTGACCATTGCCTCAAAAGCTTGATCGATGTTTACATCAATTGAAGCCCGCCAAGACATCGAGGCAAAGACGCACACGACGCAGCCTCGTCTTCGAATCTATTTGCACTCACCAGAATTGATCGTTCGGTCTATTTGTGCCATTCCAACGACGTATTTTCTTGTTCCGTACGTGATCTTTGCTGTCCGACTGCCTTGAGCGCTTATGCACCAATAGCTGTAGCCAGTATGATGGAGGCCGGCTGCTCGGTGCGTGGGAAGGACATCTATCGTTAGCACAGCTTTTCACATCATCAGCATGTAGGCAGTGCTGATTACCTGTTGATGTGCAACAGGTTACCAGGGTGGACAACAGGCGAGCCGGGGCTGTGAGGCTACAACAGGTGAGCAGGGGCAGAACAGCAGATATTAATTATTTTCCCGAGACAGAGCCAGCAGCAACGACTCCTGAATTCAACTCTGCTGGAGATGTCTCGCTGGTCGAGAGCTTCAATATGCTGCTGTGCCAAGTCCGAATGCCGCAGATAATTGAGTTGTTTCACCCCGAGAAGGTGCATCTGACGTCACTGGGTGCACTACAAAGCCTCGCAAGTCCACGAGGATCGGTGCTGCCACCACCACCAACAGCGTTCCTGCAACTCAATCTCGGCGACTGTGACTCGCGGTCGGCTTCGCCGTCAGGTGGTCACGTGTACATGGCTCGGCGAGGTGCAGTGCACTCCCAAGTTTTACCACAGTTTGTATTGCTGTGCTCGAAGCGTGGCGAGCTTTCCGACTGCTCTCACGACGGTGGGCGACGCGCTGAGGGCCAATTCCCAAGCAGTGAAACGCTACTGGCTCAGTTCCAGCAGCAGCTCCGAGCCGAGGTGAGCGCTTACCACGCGCATCTGTATCACGAAATGAACCCGACGACTGTGCGCGTCCGAGCGCAATTCCAGCACGAGAGCGAGCAGCTCCGCAGTCGACTGAATGGCAACGAGGACCGAATCAACCTGGAGAAACAGGAGCAGGAGCGTCTTCTGCGCACGCTCCGAGGTGGTGGACATGCAAAAGAGGAACGGGCTTACGTCAGACGCCGATGACCAGCAGCAACGTCTTGTCAAGTCCGAATGAAGTGATAACGATCGACTTAACCCCTCTAGCCTAGAGGGGGCTAGAGGTGTTAAGTCGATCGTTATCACTTCATAGCCTAGAGGGGTTAAGTCGATCGTTATCACTTCATTCAGACTTGACAAGACGTTGCTGCTAGAGTCTAGCCCCGCGATTTTGGGCAAAAGTTATCCTGTATTCTACAGGATAAGGAAATTACTTGGCTTAAGTATTGCGGAGTTTTTCAAGAATTGTGAAAATCACAATCATTTCTTGTTATCTACAGTGTGCTGTACAGGGTATCATTAGCAGGTGTCAGGTGCTACCCTGTATTCTCTGAATCCGAATTAAAGGTCTATAGAGAAAAATGTCAAAATTCAACAAATACCTTCACTCACCACCATCTGCATTCATTCCGGATTATTGGCTACATCACTGGGGCCACGGCTAGCACTCTGCGAGCTTCGTGCACTACATGACCTGACACTTGAGCTATGGCTGCCGTCGCTATCACTGGAGTTGCCTCCACCATCGCTGGCTCGCTGCACGCGACGTCCCAATCCTATCCAACTCTTGCAGGTCAAAGTAAAGACCGCTGTCTCGATAACCCGAAAACACGTTGACTCAATCGCGCAATCCCAATATTTTTGCTTCCTCCTCGATGCGTCTGATCTCCGCGTCCGTCACCGCAATTTCGCTCTCACTGTCTCCGCGCTCACTAGCAAACGGGTTTTGAGCCGTCAATTAATGGAGATGGTTTATCGATGTAATTATTGGGTTTGCCCAGAGCCACTGCACCAACTGGAAGGCCTCAAATTCTTAAAATAATCAAACGATAACATCGTTAATTTAGCACATAGATGATAACATCACCATCACGAAACAATGACAGCATTGCTTACCGCTCGGGCCTTCGGTGAATACCAAGAGTTCGTAGTTGTGTAGCCATGCGGCGAGCGTCAGGTTAGCAGACCCAGACCAGGTGTATATTGTAGACGTCGTGATAATCACAGTCAGCTTGTAGTGGAGTGTACATGCTCTGTGTCGACACGGAATGCCAGCCAGCAAGAGCCTCTTGATGCAATTCCGAGCTGTCTTACAGCTTAGGGTCCAACATCTGTCGAACAGCACTGAAACTTTTACCCCTTTGGCTGCCTGTCACACCAAAGCATCGATCACGGCTTCGTCCGTGATCGCATAATACGCCAGTGACATCTCCATGACGTTCTCCCTGAGTAGATGACGCATAAACTCGATCCGGGTTGCCGGGTTTGCCTTTTTGAAGCTGACGGTGGAGTCCTTGGCCAGCTCCGCCTCTACGCTAGCACGGCGACGCGCTAGCGTAGACGCAGACATGCCCAGGCGAGCGGCTTGCTGTCGGCCGCTTAGCCCCCGTGGTAGCGCTCGCATACGCTGCGCAATGGCGGCGGGTGCATGTTCGGGGAAGGAGGGTCGTCCGCTCCCTACTCGGGGATGTCCGTCGAGAATACGGACGATCGTGCCTCTAGAGCAGTTGTGTAGCTTAACCAGACGAGTGATGTCTGGTAGTCCGGCTTGCGCGTGAGTAGGAGGGTATAGGAAGACCCTAGCGTCCTCCAAGACATGATTCACGTCCTCGTCCGTCATGTGCGCCCGGGGAGCACGTGCTGACGCGTGATTCTTGGCCAGGGTCCGTCCGGTTGAGGCCATCTCGTATAGTTTGTCTTGGGGCGTTTTCTTTGTGACGAAGAAAATCGCCACGCTACCGAACTACCAAGGTGACGAATCATCGGACATAACATTGTGACGTCACCCCAGGTCTCTGTTCCGAATACTTTAGTGCACGGTATGATGAAATTGGAAAAGTCAATCTAGAAATTTTCAATGTCAATTTATAGCGAACAGAAATCGTACCGCGATAAAAAAATCACTGGGTGGCTGGGTGGGTGACAACAGTTTCAATCTCTCTCATCCCATTTATTCTGGGAAGCACCCTCCCCCGCGTCTAATCATTTGATTAGACGCCAATCTGTGGTCACAAAGAATAAAGCCCTTCGACTGAAAATAAGGTATGTTTTTTATATCTTTTTTGACAGAAAATAAGGCATGCTTTTCTGTAAAAAAAGATATAAAAAGCATATCCGCGCCAAGGCATCTTTAGAATTGTTTTTTAAACAAAAATGCGTGATGGTCCGTTTTGAGCCGCTTCAACTAATGGACCTCTATCCCGTATGTCTCTCTCTCTCGACTACTACTATACAAATATCTACATATGTATCCTGTCACATTGAATATAACGTGCCCCAGACGGTCAAATGTGGCATTTCGACGCCATTTTCAAACCGCTCCTTCTGCAGAAAGCCAATGTGGAAGCCGAGCACCACGAAGTTTTGACTTGTCGAACCGCAGTTGTGAGAAGGAGCTTCTGGGCAGTGATGTACATAGACTCTCCGACGGACGTATGCATTTCTTCATCATTTAAACGGACATTGCGAACCACCTGGGGTCAGATAACAGCGCTTTTTGCCAGGTTAGAATATTGTAGGTGCGCGCTGTCAACTCGTGAAATTTGGTCTCGGAGAAGACTTGATCCCTATAGCATAAGCTTACATGCAACGGATGCAACATCAATAGTATTGATTCAACACTATCTACTACTAGCGTTGTCTATCCACAGAGTCAAATGTGTTTATAGAACAGGAGCGATTTCCAGTCCGAACTGCCGTGTTCTGTTTTTTTACGTACGAACTTTGAGAGCTATACATGTAGCCACTAACCCAGGCAACAACAACGCTAACCAATACTTAAGTATAATATATTAAACTTCTTCATTGGTACGACATGATGTCCCTCAGCTGTTGGTTGACCTGTTTCTGACTCAAAGCGATAACAGGTGGTTCAGGTTTGCCAGAGACCCCGGGCGCAATCTTGCGTTGGATGGGTAGGGGGACTGGAATCGCAGCCTGTGATAGCGCGGTTTTCCAAAGATCTTCTCGTGGGGGAATCACCGTAGTGTATTGCCGCTCGTGCCTGGGTGTGGCGTGGAGGTGCCCCACCTTGAGAATTTCTTCGCGACGCTTACTGGCACATCAGGCTTGACAGACCTGCTGTTCCTTCCGAGGTCAGCACAGGATAGTCCTCGAAGCAGTAGGACATCCAGCGCCCAAGCAGCTTAATCACCAGTCTGTCCGCCCCGGCATTGAGCAACTTGGTCGCGTCACCGATGCGTACCGAGTGAGTAGAGAAGCGCGCAGGATCGAGACCTTCCTTGGACGCCGTAGCCTTGATTATCCTTGCTACTTGGCTAGACGAAACTCCGCCTGACTTCCCCATCTTAAGAGCTGGTTCGTCGTGCCTTGTTCCCATTCGTCTTGCAGCTTTCTTGCTCACCGTGCTGCGCGCACTGGGCACAGTAAGACATCTGGTGAGGCGTGTTGGAATCGAAATTCCTCTCTTCCGAACTGATTGTTCTTGGCGCCCCGGAGGAGAATGCCGACAATTGTAGAACGGCGCGACTTGACGGCTTGCCCATCGCTGTCGCAAAATCGAATATCATCTAAGCGGAGGACGAACGGGTGATATTTCCTTCCGATGAACAGATACTCGGACCTGCGCAGCAAAAAGAAGTACGCCAGCAACAGACCACCCCACAGGAGTTGGTTAGACGGGCGGCGGATGTCGAGTTGAGAGTAAATCCGACGGAGGAGGCTTGGCGAAAGTGGCTGTTGCTTGAGTACGGGGCTGGTGAAACGGTGGATCCCGCGGAACAGAAGCGCATGCTGAGTAGTGACACCGGGGTCATACCCGCGTTCAAACCGATGACGCCACCGAACCGCACATAGCTTCGAGCAAATGGTGCCATACGAATTGCCGATGCGCTTACGGTTCATACCAAATTTCCATAAGAAGACGGCGAAAGCTCCAAGCTGAGCCGTGGATGTAACCGATGCATCTTGAGGTAACCACGGCGAGTACATCATAAAGCTGCACCAGGATTCCCATTGCCGCCACGCACGTGAATAAACACGGCTAGTGGATGCCGCTAAAGCTCCCGCGCAGAGCAGCGCGCCCAGACCTGCGAGAGTTTGCGCGAGCTCGGAGGGACTGTAACCTGCGACCAACCAACACAAAGCTTAGTAAACGCCACCGCCTTCGCTCGTGACTCCCAGCTGCGACTGCCAGCGTCTGCCATCACATTTTCCGACCCCGGAATGTGCTCCGCGGACAGGTAAAACCCGTGCCGCACTTCGAGCAGCGCGATAAGCCGGAGCAGCATTTGCGCGTAGGGATTGTCCCGAGCCGCGCGCTTATTGCTCCAGGCCACCACAGATGTATTGTCAATGCGCAGGCGAACGTGGACGTCCGCTCCATCGTCGCTGGCGGTCCACAGGTGCCCCCACGTGATCGCTGCGAAGCCGGCACTCATTAATTCGCGAGTATTGATGCCGAACGTGAAAGCGCCACCGTGCTTTTGCTCGTGGGCGGCCACCCGCTCTTCCGCGTCAAAGCGAACTTGAATATATTCGCGACGGGCGGGGAGAAGGGCGCAGAGTCCAACGTCGCTCGCGTCCATAAGCACCTCGACGCTGGGCGGCTGCGACCTAGTAAACCGCGCCAGCGGAATGGAGTTGAAATGGGAGGCAGACATAATGGCCCGAAACCATCGGAGATCATCCAACGCAGACTCAGCCAACGGAAAACAGCCAACATGAGGGATGCGGCGCTGCGCGACAGCTAACCGCTGAAAGAATGGCGCTGCTGGGCGCACGCAGGTGGCGACATGACGGAGAGAACCGATAACACGGTTGAGTTGCGATCGTGACGCCCGGGTACGGAGCAATTAGTCGCACACGCGCCGCCTCGCCTTCTCAATCTTCGCTTGGAGCATCGAAACTGTGCGCCGCTGGAGATCCCAGTCGAGGCCGAGCGCCGACCCCCGAGTCACCCACGCCGTAAATTTGTCTTCGTTACAGGCGGACGGTCCCAAGACAGCAACCATCGCTGCGCGGAGCTCCGTCGCCGGTTCCTCCAGCCGAGGGCCGACAGCAGGTTCCACGCAGTTGTGGTCGTCACACCACACTTTGTCGTCGAATTCCCCGGTCCCGCGCGCTGGATGGAGAGGCCACAGGGCCTTCGACGTTGAGTACAAGTGGTTAATGGCACCTCCAGCGATAGCATACGCGGCTGGGGAGTTCCGCCACCCAAACGGGCAGCATAAATCCACGATGAGAACACCAAGCTCCGGGATTGTACCAGCAAAACGGCCGCAGTGGTCAGCATGCAGCGGGATATGCCGGAACGCGCCGCTCACATCCCCAGACATCAGCCGCGCTAGACCCGGGTAGTACGTCTCAACTTCTTCAATACGGGCTGCGATCGCGCGCGCCCCGTCGTAGTGGACATTAATCTCGGTCTCAGGAACAGTAAACTCGTTAACGGAGCCATGGACAGGAAAGGATAAATCGTAAATCACACGGGCATCTTCGCTGAGCGGCTTATCGCCCTTCAGGACAGCCCCAAAAGGGCTGCAGAAGATACCATCTAGATGACCCAGGAGGTCGATGTCCAGCACGAGGTAGCGATCTTCATCTTGGCCTTTTCTGATGTTCTTGATCAAGACATTGAGAGCCCGTCGGGCGGAGCCATGGTTTGGCGGCGGGGTATCCTGCGAGGGGAAGCCGTCCTTCCATCGGGGAACAACGCCTTGGCGAACCACATTGCGCCACTGGTCCGCAAACCGATAAGATCCCCAACTGGGCTTGTGGTCCGGCACTTGAAAGGCTTTGTTGGGGCTCAGGTCTGAAGCATCTTCGACGCGTAAAAGCCGGATGAAGTCTGGAAGACGCGTCCCGGAGCGGAGCAGATAGGCGCTGTAGGCGGCCTGCTTGTTGTGGTCAAGACGATACCGGAGCGAGCCCCGCGCCGTTGAAGTCCGCGAATGTGGCTCGGGAATTGAAATCCCCCAGCGTTCCAACTCGCTGTGGAGACGGTGAGCACCGGCGTCTCTTCGTTGTTGGATCCGTTGAATGCGCTCTTGAAGGTCTCTAGCCCGCGCCCGATCTAAATCCGCTAGGAAGATGCGTGAGCCACACCGAATCTCGGCCGGAGTCAGTATACGGTGGTCACTCGACGTGCCGTTGGCAACATGGCCCGGTGGGGACAACGAGTGCGGCGACCGTGCGGGCAGCGACAGTAGCCGCGCCGCATGTGGCATCGGGCCCAGATTTTGAACGAGCGGAGCTATTGGCAGCGTCCGCACGATCGCTAATGGTGGCGTCGTATTCGGACCCGACCATGTCAGAAGAGAAGCAGAGACCGAAGTGACAGTAGTTTCGCTCAGAGAAGCGGAGACCGACATGGCAGTAGCTGCTATTAGCGAATTACTTCGAGTGCTGGGGGCGCGTACTGCCGTAGTGGCGAGTCGCTGTGTACTGTTCGACACCGGTACCAAGGTAGGACCAGCCTGCGCAGCGTCAAGCGGCAAACCAACACCAGCCCGCGAACAGCCCTCTCGCCATTCGCAGGGGCGCCTTCACAGGTCCTTAAACTCGGGCTATAACCCCCCATAACGCGACTCGATGAACTTGCGCACCGTCGCCGATAGTTGTTGAGTCCGAAAGTGGCCGCGTCCCGCAAACGTGCACCAGGGGCCCGTTGACCGACAACCCTGGTTGGACAAGTACCGCATGCACAACTTCCTGCCTTGGGCGATGGGCAACGCGTTGAGGACAAACTCCGGGACCCGCTCGGCTGCTGCTCCTGTTCGGGACGAGAAGCTGTCTTCATGCTTGTTACGGCCGCGGGGTGGCAGGCTCGTTGTTGCCGTTGAAGCCTGCAGAGACCCAAGGCGCCGTTTGTGGATGATGTTCTGGACTTGGACAAACGACTCGTGTGCAACATTGAATTCGTCCTGAATGGTACTACACCGTGCAGTAGAGCCCAACACCACGCATGTGCGAACCTTTTCCAGACGTTCGTCGATCCAGAACACCAGATCTGCGAGCTCCTCCTCGTCGGTAGTGCAACGAAATGTTTTCTGGAGGAGGAAGAATTTCCGTGCCGCCTTGATGACACCTCCGACGAAGGGCTGGTACACTTCTTCGACTAATAGAGCCAGTACATCCAACGCAGCCAAAATGTCGTCCAGCGACTTCGCTGGTACAGGTCGTGGTAGTCCATTGCTGCTTGAAAAGTCGCACATGTCGTACTTGGCAAGCAGCTGACGTCGGCACGTTGCATCGATCCGCCCAAAGTGCAGGAGCGAGAGTCCACGAGTCCCGAACTCCCACCATAGAGGCCTTTTAGCACAGCAGGGTGGGGGAGGAACGCTAGCAGTTCGATTTGGGCCTGCACGTGCTCAACAAACAACCGAGAACTCATGTAGGAGTACGTACCGTTGACAATGGCTTGATGCACCGTGTTCTGGAGACGCGACGCCCGAAATTGACCTTTTCCACCAGTCTCACCAGGTACACCGTCCAGGAGTAGCTGCGCGGAGGAGGCTTCATCGTCACTGAGGCGCGGTCGAGCACGCACCTGTAGACCGAAATCTGTCAAGTCGCCCTCGCGGCCACGCTTCATCGAGGCTCTGGTCTGGCTCGGCACTGCCGCCTCTTCCACGCTGCTGTCGCTATCATCGTCGGAGTCTTGTAGCGGGTCTGCCCCAGTAGTGACTGCCGGATTCGAACTGACGCGAGCCGTTGCTGCCGCGGCCGGTGCTTGGCCAGCCGGATCATCAAAAATAGAGTTTCCAAACTTGACGGAAGGGGGCGGTCGGCAGTTTTCATCATGATAGAATACAAAATCGAGCACATGCTTCGCAGAGACTTGGGCCACTTGCATACTACTGATGTCGAACACTGGCACCACACCGGTTTCTTCGACAGCAGCCACTCCGATCTTGTCACAGATTGCTTCGAGCGAGCGTAGTGCTCCCCACCAACGGGCATGGAACGCTGAGTAGGCTGCCTCATGAACCGCCCGCATCTCCGCGGGCATCGTAGAGAGCGTAGAATGCCCCTTGCACAGGCGCATCGCATACGTCTCGACCGCTAAATCCTGCAGCAGCTCCTTGTCGTAGCCAAAATCGAAGTTGCCGGCAGAGGAGGCGACGTGAAGGACGCACCGATTCGAGTCAGAGCTCCAGCGGTAGCCGGTCACCACACCATATGTCCATCTTTCTGCTCCACCATCCCAACGATGCGCGACGCAGACACAGCTCCCGACGTACGTTCCGAGGCCACCCTGGGCTTCTTCACGTGCCACCTCTCGTCGGCTTACAGAGGCCAGGGGCAGCGCTACCGAATAGACGTTCAGTTCACTCCAGCGCCCGCTCGCAACGCGATGGGCTTCCACGTCTTGGTCGTCCGAGGGCTGTCCTGAGACGTACGCGAAGCCCGCCGTGTCGAGCGTGCGCGGCTTGAGATAGAAGAAACGCGGAGAGGTCGTCCGTGAAGCGAAGGCGGATAGTCTGAGGTTCGACGGCTCTTAGTTCTAGGCTAAATTCAAACTGAGCGACTGTGGCCGCGTTCCTTGGCTCCGTCGCGCTGTTGTGGCCCGAGATTACTGGTTCTCGAGCCGTGTGTGTAAAAACTCGTCGATCTGGAAAAACAGATTCCTCGACGGCTACGCCGCCGGGTAATCAACCAGTCCAGAGCTGCAGCCGACAACCATCCCCCGGGATCAAACATCGCAACACGGAGAAAAGCTTGAATATGGTCCCCAAAAACTCTAAAAGTGGCGTGCTCCACTTTTAGGGTTTGGATCTTCAAGCGACATATTGATCCAAAAGTCGATGGTAGCACAGGATGGTTCGAGCGTCTTCACCTCCACGACCATCGTGCGTTGTCTCCAATGCGCCACCTCGCCCCCAACTTGGACAGCTCTTGCCACTAACATTGCCACTTAATTGCAGACCGAAACGACGGGCGAGGCCGAGCACGAGCAGATTCAGGAGATCGAAGTGATCTTTGGTACCTTCGGGCGCATCGGTGGGAATGCCTTGGACAAGTGCAAGAATCTGCAGAAACTCACGAGTAAGAGATCATTACTGCAATTGTTGGCAATGAAATACTGGCTGGAGGTCTAACGGTCCTGTGCTTGGCTGCAGTGGTGAACTGCAACCTCGAGGTGATCTCCAACCTCGAACCGGTGGGAGCTTCGCTCGTGCACTTGTGTCTGAGCAACCAGAACATCACCCGAATGAGCGGGCTGTCGTCGCTGCGCCAACTGCGCCATTTGTATTTGCAGCAGAACCGCATTAGTCGAATCGAGGGGCTCGAAAGGTTCTGTGATTGAGGTTTTTAATGAGCTTCCCTGGTTGATTAACATCGTGTGGCATCTGAACCAGCTGCCGGAAGCTGAAAACTCTGTGGCTGTATGATAATTGCCTCACAAGAGTGGAGAATCTTGGGTTTTGTACGGATCTTCGGGAGTTGTGGCTCCAGGTGAGAGTGCCGGGATGTTGCTTATTTATCGGAACCAGGACAATGACTAACTTTAACTTTTGCGTTCTGCTTTGCTGAAGAACAACAAGATTCAGACACTGAAAGCTACAAGCGGCGGGATCTCTGAGCTCGTCAACCTGCAAAGGCTGAACTTGGCGAATAACCGTCTCCGAGACGTGGACGAGTTCGAGCACCTCCGAAAGCTCGTTGTGCTGCGCCAGCTATCTTTCGCTGACGAACATTTTGGCTCGAACCCAGTTGTTGCCCACCCGGATTACCGATCCTTCGCCATCACTGTTCTAAAGCAAGTACGCCCACCCCATCCACCATCACAAGCAGATTTCTTGAATTGGGACACAACTTTCAAGCTGACAACTGTGCTTGCTGTTCTTGTGTACAACAACTTATAGCTACGTCAACTTGACGGAACCCCCGTGGGTAGTGATGAGCGAACAACTGCGGAAGACCAGTTCTTCACTCAGGTAAGCGCAAAAAGACCTGAGTGTAACTTTTTGTCTGCTTCACTGAAGTGTAAATTGCTTTGTAGTCCATGGAATTCAACGATCAGTTAGCAGAACTAACTCTCGCATATCAGCAAGAACTGCGCTCCATTTCTACAAGGAAAGAGCGCGGCATCTCAAATGCCCAAATGCTGCAACGAGAGCTCATCGAGGCTCTGAATGACGTCGAGGCTTGTGTTACCGTAGGACAGGCGCAGATCGAGGAGGAGAAGCGTCGACAACTTCAACTTCGTGAGCAAAATGCTCAGTTACTGCGAGAGAATGTGGCCAAGCTTCAAAACGATTTCTGCGCTTCGATAAAGGAGCAGTATGAGCGCGAAGAGAGAGCGCTGATCGAAGAGGAACGCGACTATGAAATTATGGAGCTAGAGGCAATGGCTGAGCAAAACCAAGCGCTCACAATTGCTACGCTACAGAACGCATTCCCAGGCAAGATCGCATTTCAGCAACTATTGCAACACATGCCGGACTATCGATATATCGCCGAGAGTTTTCCGAGACCGACAAACCAACAGGAAGCACTGTACTGCACGGGCGACCAAGATGACCGTGAAGTGCATATTTTACAGATTTACCGCTTTTTCCACGACGACTTGGCTGCAGCATTTGAAGCTTCCGCAGTGAGAATGGATGTTGAAGGAGGTGCAGGGGGTGCTGAGCTGTATCTCTACATGGTTGCAGATGACGACGAAGTGATATCACTACTGCAAAACGGATTGGCCACAGCTACTAGTGATGATGACAACAACAGCTCGAGCGATGACTGGGTCTTCCTCTTCTCAAACCCTTTGGCTGCTTTACAATTTTACAAGGGCACAATCGGTGAGCTGGAGCTGCTAAGTGACGACGATACAGAGCCAGCAGCAACAACTCCTGAATTCAACTCTGCTGGAGAAGTCTCGCTGGTCGAGAGCTTCAATATGCTGCTGTGTCAAGTCCGAATGCCGCAGATAATTGAGTTGTTTCACCCCGAAAGGGTACATCTGACGTCGCTGGATGCACTACACAACCTCGCAAGTCCACGGGGATCGGTGCTGCCACCACCACCAACAGCGTTCCTGCAACTCAATCTCGGCGACTGTGACTCGTGGTCTGCTTCGCCGTCAGGTGGTCACGTGTACATGGCTCGGCGAGGTGCAGTGCATTCTCAAGTATTGCCACAGTTTGTGTTGCTGTGCTCGAAGCGTGGTGAGCTTTCCGGCCGCTCTGACGACGGAGGGCGACGCGCTGAGGGCCAAGCCCCAAGCAGTGAAGCGCTACTGGCACAGTTCCAGCAGCAACTCAGAGCCGAGGTGGACGCGTACCACGCGCGTCTGTACCACGAAATGGACCCGGCGACTGTGCGCGTCCGAGCTCAATTCCAGCATGAGAGCGAGCAGCTCCGCAGTCGGCTGAAGGGCAACGAGGACCGAATCAACCAGGAAAAGCAGGAGCAGGAGCGTCTTCTGCGCACGCTCCGTGGTGGTGGAAATGCAAAAGAGGAACGCGCTAACGTCAGACGCCGATGACCAGCAGCAACGTCTTGTCAAGTCTGAATGAAGTGCCCATCTCCGAGTCTGATAACGATCGATCCAACATGGCTACACTATCAGGGGTCCAGTTGCACTCGCGGTCTCCGTCCAGCAGCGACACATTCAGCAATTCGCTATGCAGTATTGGACTGTGTATTATTGTCGGCGCCGTGGCACGGAGTCGGGAGAGAACTCGCCTCCAGTGCATGTACTCAGTCGGTACAACAGGGAATGCACCATCGAGGCATGTACCGTATCTTTCCCAAATCAAATCAACTTCCTCTATCATTAAATGCTATATGCAAAATGTGCGCCACACATATCTCCTAACTTCCAATATCAACCTCTTTAAACAAATACCCCGTGAAACCCACTACATTATCGCTTCTCCCAATCCGTCAAATTCGTGAACGGCGGTTCACCTCATTCCTCATCGTCGCATGATCCGCCCCGTGGACATGATGGGCAACGGGGGCAGCGACGCGCTGCCGCGTGCGCCGAGCGGCTCTGCGCTGAGCGAGCGGTCGCCGCTGCTGCGCGCGCTGGGGCAGGGCGACTCTGCGTCCTTCGAGGGCTCGTACATGTCCATGCCGGCGCCCGCGAGCGACGGCGCGCGGCTGTCGGACGCGGGCCAGTTCCAGCCGCTGATCTTCGCGGAGAAGGCGCTGGCCGCGCTGCTGGACGGCGTGCTGCTGTACGCGCTGGGCTGCGTGGTGGGCGTGGCGCTCGTGTCGCTCAACTTCGAGGGCGTGCTGGGCGCGCGCGTCAACTGGTGGCTGGTCTTCTCGCCCTTCTGGCTGGCCAACGCCGCCATGCTCTACGCGCACGTGGCGAGCGTGCGCCACGCGCAGACGCTGCGGCGCTGGGCCGACGTCGAGTCCATGTCCAACGAGCCGCTGCTGCCGCTGCTGCGCCGCATCGTGCTGGTCTACGCCATCAGCTTCCCGCTGTCGGTGCTGCTGCTCTGGAGCGAGCTGGCCTTCTGCGCCAGCCTGCAGAACACGGCGGCCACGAGTCTGTACATCTGCTACGCACCGCTCATGGTCATCCAGGTCGCCTTCGTGGTCCGCTACCTGCTGTGCAGGTCGGACAGCACACTGCCGGTGCGTAGTGAAGAAGAAAAAAAGTATCTTTCATTTTCTGTGGAGATGTTGAGATATCTCACTTTTTTTTGTTTTAATTTTGCTTGGATGCAGGGTGTGTGCTGGGTGCTGGTGTTCGTGTTCACACTGCTGCTGGCCTTCCAGACGGACACGCAGCGGCACTTCGGGTCACCCGAGCTGACGCAGCCGCCGCTGTCGTGGTGGATCGTTTTCGCGCCACTCTTCGCCTTCGAGCTGCTTATGACGGGCGCGCTGCTGCTCGTGCTGTACTACGAGTTCTCGGGCATCTACCGACTCACGCGCTGGCAGCTGGCGGCTAGCGTGCTCTACTCGCTGGCGCTCGTGGCGGGCGTGAGCGGGGAGCTCATGCTGCTGGAGCAGGTGGACTACCATTGGGGCACCTTCACGTTCCCGTCCGGCATGATGTTCTTCGGACTGGTGTGCGCGTGCGTGGCCATGTATATTGTGGGTCGCCACCACGTGGAGGAGCTCATGGCCTCCAAGGGAGGAGCCGTGCCCGTGCCGTTGACGAGGACAGCGGACGGCTGGATCACTAGCCACGCAGTCGTGGAGCAGTGGGTGCTGTTTGGAGACATCTACCTGACCCCACAAGGGCTCCATCTGCGCAACCAGAAGACGCGGAGCAATTCGGGAGTCGAGTCGGAAGCGGCAGGCAGCAGGATTATGCGGCAGGTGAAGGGGATGCTGACCCGAGTCACCTCGGACGATAGCATGAGCGAGAACGACCCAGAGCGCCGTATCCGCAACGTTCTCCGACGGAAGACTTCCGGCAGCTACAGTGACATCATGCTGGAGGTCGTGGACACGCCCAAGACCCCGAACAAACCGTAATTCGTCTAAAATAATAGTGGAGCGTTCAGCTTTGATCAATGAGCCGACGTGTCGCCTGTAACGGATTGGCGGACAGCTTGAGCGCTGGCAATGAGGAGGAAGCGAACCTTGCCAACGCCACTGCTAGCAGAGAACGGCGACGTTGGCAATGTTCAGGACGCCAATGGACGGCAAATCCTTCGGCTGGAGCAGGACCCGAGCTTGCAAACGCTCACGCCCCGCTCGTTAGCGAAAACCATGGCGGAACTGATCGGCCTGAAGTCCCGAGTACTAGAACTGGAGCAGCAACTTGCCAAGCATCAGATCGAAGCCCTCACCCCGAGTAAAGCGAAGTTACCACCATTAGTAGATCCAGCTGCTGGACCGAGCGCTGAGCTGGTACTTGTAAGTGCACCAATGCTGGTATATTGTGTTTTCAATCTCACCTAATGCTGTATCTTAGCTTCCGCTTCAGATTTTATCACCGAGTGGTGTAAAATCCACCTGCGAATTGAAAACTATTCACACTCTTGCTGGAGTTTCTAGTATAAGTGATCGAATTGCTACGGCACCTGCCGCTACATCACGGAATGTGGTTGCGATAGTTCCGCTGGGGTCTCCTGCTCGAAAATGCATTGATGTTCACACCGTAGGAGCAACGCCCCGTGAGGGGAAAACAATGGCTTTTGTTGCCAGTAGTCCTGATCTTCTGAAGGATATCGACCTGGTCGAAGTCGAAAGCTCAGAAGCTACTGCGACGACGAGAGAGCGAGGTGGCGGCTATAGCCCTTCTGCTGTATCCCCGCACCACGAAGAGACCAAGATAACAATCGGCCATGAAGGAGAAGCGCCGACGTTTGCAATATCCCAGCGAAATCGGTTGTACCAGATTCTTAAGCGCCTGAGCACAATTGCAACAATACCGGAAGATGAGGTGCGTTGTTGTTGTGTATTATGCGAGGCACGATACGCGGGTTCTAACTCGATAATTCGCAGCTTTTGCTACTCAAAAAGTTGGTGGATGCTGAAATCGGAGACGTGATCAAGTTCCTCGTCGAGATCGAATCGGAGCAGTCCGTCGCTGTTATCCGCGAGAAACTATCAATTCTTGTAAAGGACGGGTCTCCATCCAAGCATCGCAGTCTAGTTCGACCAGCACTGCCCAGTCATCATCCCGTTTGGAGTATCCAGTACCCCCTGCTCAAAATTGCGCAGAATCTTGAGCACCTACAAGGCTTAAGTGCTGATTCAGCTGGTCCTGCTAACTCTCCTGCCTCTTCACCGTCCAAGAAGACCGACGTGATTGTTCTGGTCTCCAGTGGTGCCTATAACCCGATTCACATGCTTCACATCCGAGCTTTCTACGTCGCGCGGCAATACGTCGAGTCGAACTACAAGTTCCCAGTCGTTGGAGCTTTCATTTCGCCATCCCACGACACGTACGTGCGCGTTAAGAATCGTCGCAACCCTCGTGAAATGATCACCAAGCGACATCGATTGGCTCTTATAGAAACTGCTGTAGCGTCTTCCTCGTGGATTGAAGTCGATAAGTGGGAGATCACTCGCCGACGGGTACTGGACTACCTGAGTACATTGACCCACGTCCGAGAAATGTGCGAGTCGCACTTCCCGCGGTATCGTGTCCATGTCATGTACGTCTGTGGATGCAACACGGTCGTGAAGCTCAGCCACTCGGCGCTGCGAGATGAAGGCTTTGGATGCATCACTGTGTGTCGACCCACCCAAACCGATATGGTGATCAAACACCTTGGCAAAACGCTGTCAAAGACGACGACGATAGTTGAAGATACAGGCGTTCTACCTTGCGACTTGGAGAGAGCCACCAGTTTTCGAGTCCGACAAGCGCTTTCAAATGTCGGTGCGAATGCTAACAAAATCGAGATGATGGTAGGTAAGCCCGTGTTTCAGTATTTTATGAAGCACGAGATCGGCGAGAAGATCGCTGGCAAGGTGAGTTGGACTGAAGAAGACAAGCAGTGGCGACAAGAAGACCTGACCTATGTAGAATACACCGAGAGCTAGCTAGAAAAATTGTAATTAAAAGACGGGAGGGGGGGGGCAGTTGAGTCCGACTTTACGGCTTCGGGCCTCCTTCTTCAGCTTCGTAGGACTCATCGACAGAATTCATTTCTGCGTCTTCCGACGATTCCTCACTCTCATCTTCGTCACTGCCATCGCTGCCAGACTCGCTGTCATCTTCACTCTCCGTGACCAGCGTTGACTCCGCTGAGGAGGTACTGGACGAGTCCTGCACACTCTCATCTTCCGCATCGTCAGACCCCTCCTCCGCCTTAGATACACTCGACGACCGTGCGACTGCAGCATTGGATCCACTAGTGGACTCGTCAGTGCTCTCGCTCTTGGCTTCTTCAGTCTTCGTCGAGTGCTGGTCCTCCTCCTTCTCGGCCTCGTTGAATTCTTCCTCTTCGTCTGCCACATCCGACGTAGAGTACTCCCTAACACTAACAGGTTAGTTACTATACATGTTAGCTAACTGTTAGTTAGTGCCTACTTTTTCGAGCTAACATGTCACTAGCACATAGAGTAAAAATATGGATTTGTAAATGCACCGAGACCTTTTAAGACTCGGTTCTTATAATACATGTACCAATCAATTCCAGCGTGTTGGGCTTGTAACAGCCAAAACCTGCTAGGAATCACCTGTACAAAGTTTCTTTTTAGTAAATGGCAGCAATCAACCCGTTATTTTTTAGAAAACATTCTAGTGAATTTCTCGTCGGCTTCGTTGAAACGAATAGAGTCTTCACAAACACACTTAGATCGAATCATGGAAGTATTGTTATGGACTCAATGGCGTGGAAAATTGATGTAGAGGCTCAAAACTGAGTAGATAGCATTATCGCATAGTTTAATCAATACATGTCTCTACTATACAGTACTAACATGTATAGTTTTGAGCTAACTGTTAGTTAGTGTCTAGTAAATCCAGCTAACACATGTTAGTTGAGTACCCTAATCCGACGACTCCGGCGGATTAGTCGGCGCATCCGCGTCGTCGTTCTCGTTCTCGTCTTCTTCCTCTGCCTGCTCGTTGAATTCCTCCTCCTCTTCAGCCTCAGAGTCATCAGATTCCTCCTCTTCGTCGCTAGCGTCCACAATCGACGTCGTTTCGTGCAGAGCCCGGCGCAGATGGACCAATTGGACGCCCATCTCGGTAGTCGCCACTTGCTGACGTACTTCAGATCTTGAGCTCGAGCTCTCAGGCAGCGCAGCCAGCAGCGCCGCAGTCACCACCAACACAGCGTAGCTGACCTTCATGTTCCTCTCAATGTTCACCTTTGGTCTCGCCTCGCCAGATGCAGAATGAGCGAGTCAGCGCGGCTAGTGTCGGCACGGCACGCCACTGCAGTACTGTGGTTGCTGGTCATATGGTGCGAAGGCCGTAGGACTGTAGGACTGATACCCGACGAGGTGTCTGCTCGTGTGGTCACGTTGAGGACAGCAGAGCGCCCGGCCCACCCAGTCGAGCGAATACAGTGTACGACATGATCGTGGCCCCTTACTTTGGCTTTAGACGCTTTCGCAGCCTGTTCGCTTGCACCCTCGACGTTAATGCGCTGCGGCAGCGCACGAATGTGATTGCAGATCTTCAGCGCGGGCCAGCGAAAACTGTCAAGCGAGATCATCTACAGTTCCCAACGCCACTTGCCGCCGTTCCGTCGAGAGGGACCCCACCGGTTGCGCATTCTGCCTGTGATTCACGGGCCGTGAAACGGCGTATTTGTCGACATAAGATTGCTGCGGCTCATATTGCACGCATCGCCGACTTTGAGACGACGAGCAAACTGTACGATCTCAGGAATGATGTTTGCAGGCGATGACCGTCGGGCCTCTATCCATTCCATGAAACCGCACTTTTGAGTTTTCTTGAAGGCCGTTTATCTGCTTTACGTGCGTGGGCAAAATCACCATTCGAGGCTTAAAGCAAGCAAGCCTGCCTGCAGTGACGATCTGCAGCTCATTGGGCGCAATCGCTTCAAATTGGTGCCGCTGAATTGCACTGGCGACAGGCGCTGAGCTGTCCGGCGGCCTGGATTTCAAGTGCTCATTCGGCAGAGCGCCCCCCCGCTCAAAGCTCTGCGTATTTCTGCGCTCGCGGTATGATCGCAACCTGCTGGCAAAGCTGCATACGGGGCTGAGCAGGGGCCTTAGAGTCCAGACGTTCGGCTCAGCGCACTGCAATGCCGCCGTTTAACGCCGCAAGCGACTCACTCACGACATGTACTTTGCACATTTTTACGCTTGTGCGCGGAGCTTTCGCGTGACAGACTTGAGCTCACGTGCCAGAACCAGTAGTCGCCCTCTAGTCGAGCTTGGCCTAGGATCAAAGTTGCAGTCGCATCTCGGTCTCCAGCACGCGACTAAATGAGATCAGTCCAGCGTGGCATAGGTCCTCCAGACGGTAGCTATCCTACAAGTACTGCAGTGAAAGATGTTAAGTGGTTTGGCCCGGTACCAGCCCCCGCCTCACTTCCCCATTCGTCACAGACAAGACACAACGTCCGTCACGGTGTTCGTAGCCCTCCACCGCCATGCGGCAGCAACAAGACGAAACCAAAGCTCCAGCTGGGCCCAAGCGCCTGGCACCTCGAGTTCCTCAAGTGGCGGCCGACGCCGCCGCTGCTAGGGGCCCGCGATGCAAAAAGCTCAAGTGGCGCACGCGCGACCAGCAGAGCTCGCAGCTCTACAACCTGCAGCTTGACCTGCACGACTTGCGCCAAGAAATCAACGCGCTGCAAGAGTACGAGACGGTCTTGCGCACGCACACGCTCAACCAGCGCGAAACGCTTGACGACTACTACGTCAAGCGCGTCATGCAGTACCACAAAGTGTTCGAGTGCGGCTACAACTCCCACTCCGACAGTGGGGCGCTGAGCTCAGCGGATGCCGTCGAGTTCATCAAGCACATGATGGATGAAGAGGTTGCGGTGGGGCGGTTCGTCGGCTATGAGGTCATTCTGGACCAGTGGGCGCGCTACACTGCGGCGTTTCCAGGCCTGCACTGCAGTCTCACGCAATCCCGGATCGCGTCCGCGGATGAGGTCACGATCGTTTCGACAACCGCCGAGTACGCGTTTGAAATCTCGCAGACAACGATCCAAACGCTGTTCCCCTGGATTCACAGCGAGCTGCCGCAGATCGGGGCCAAGCTGCTGGGGCGAAAGTTTCAAGGCGCGGGCGTGTCCACATTCACGTTCGACCCTCGCTCCCACCGCGTCGTGTGCTACGACACCCAAGTGGACTTCTTCGAGGTCTTCGCGGGTCTGCTGCAAGACTCGAACGAGCTCTGCGTGCTCTTCGAGGGAGCCGCAATCGCCGAGCAGTTCTTCATCGGCGACACGAGCTGCTACCCCGTACTCCAGCTCGGCAACGACGAAGAGAAGACTCGGCGGTACATGCACAAGCTGCAGCTCGACCATATCCTCGGAACGTGAGCGCCTCATCATCTCTAAAGTAGAACTTCAGCTGGTCGAAGTGACGTCTCCGATGAGAGATCAAGCTGTCGTAGAATTGAACATAGGGCAATGATTTGGGTCCAGCCTTGTCTGAAGCCATTCCGCGCAACTAGTCAACAAACTGTAGACGTTAATTCGTATCCAAAATGATCGCATTGACACCACCGTAATCCAGCCATGCCAAAGTATAGGGTCAAGACGAAGCCTAAGTGATACCGTCGACAAGTGGAACGTGAGCGTGCAGCCGCAACTCACGCGCATCTTTGCTGGCGGTGGGATGAAACAATCGAAAGAAAAACCGACCGAAGCGTATAGTCGAGTTTTAGTTCCCTGCTCCGACGGTCGCAGCTCCCGTTCACTTGCAAACTCGCCTCGTACTGCCCAGATACCCCTTTCCCAGCTTCCATCCAAATGAGTTCCATCGCCGACACGTTCGACGTGACGCCCGTGCAAACTCGACAATTGCTCGCCCCGCGCGTGCCGGCCATCGCGGCTCTCGCTGCTGCGAGACGCGCCCCCTACCGCCGCAAGAAGCTCAAGTGGCGCACGCGCGACTCGCAGGCCTCGCAGCTCTACAACTTGGAGCTGGACGTGATGGACCTCAAGCAGGAGATCCAACGCCTGCTCGAGTACAGGCAGATCCTCACCGCACGCACTTTGAATCGTCGCGATGCGCTGGATGGCTACTACGTCAAGGTGGTCATGGAGTACTACCGCGTGTTCCAGAACGGCTACCACCCCGACGCTGCTATTGACGCCACCCAATTCGTCATGGAAACCATGGACGAGAACATGACCATTGGCCCCTGTTCGGGTCGGGACGCGATGCTTTACCAGTGGGAGCAGTACACGAGAGCGCTGTCGGGCCTCGACGTGCGTTTCCTCAGGTCTCGGGTCGTCTCGGGGGAGGGACAGACAGTCGTGACCTGCTACGCTAGCTACAAGTACGTAGTGACGCAGGACACGCTGGACGTGATATTCCCGGAAGCGATGCGTCGACACCCTCGCATCGCGAACAAGATACTGGGATGCGTGTTCCAACCCGACGGCCGCTTCCGGTTCGCCTTTGACTCGCAGACCCATCACATCATGTCGTTCAACTTCGAGCTCGACTTTCTCGAGGCATTCGCGCCTCTGCTTCAGGACCCACGCGATGTGACTGCGTTCTTTCAGGACGCTCGCATTTCGGAGGAATGTCTGATCGGGGATTGTGCACGCTACGATGGCCTCCAGGCTCAGGCAGAGCAGCAGGTTGAAGACAAGGCGGCGTTCCCTCTGCCTCGGGGCTATGACTGTAGCGACGAGGAGCACCGACATCCTTCTCCCGCTGACCAATTCACGCTGGATAGCGACATTTACTACATTTAGTGAAAAGGAAGAAGAAGAGCAGAACGTAGCTTTGGTGATCATGTAGGTTTAAGTTGTGAAGAGGGTACTGTGTTACGTGAGACTACAGCCTTTTAAATCGCTCGAACTCGCCCAGCCAGCTTTGCTCTCGACGACTTGTTGATGATCTACGCAGTCAACAAGTTGTTGACTAGTCGTAGAGCTGTGAGGTAGACCCTTCCAACTCTCAGTTGAGAAGCATGTCAGGTTATCCCCATTCCGACTTGCGTACTGTAAGTACCGAGTTGATCGCATTAACAAAAAGATACGTACCCCGAAGTGACCACGCTGCTTAAAAGTTTTCTCGCCGACGAGCGAAGCCAAGTGGTAAGATGAAACAGGAACGAGATTATTTTCGCGTGCAAATCTGAGGACTTCCGAGTGCAGTCCATAAACATGCGAAAAGGGTGGAACTCAACTCGAAATCGGATGATGGATCGAGTGGACAACGTGTCAAAAACACCATCAACTGCATAATCGTAACCGAGATTGCACAAAAGCACCACACACTGCGTACTTTCACCCAGAATTGCACCACGAGCACGGCCAATAGGAAAGCAGCGCAGTCAATCTTCTCTCCACCACTCAATATCATTGCTTGCGTATCCACCCTCACACTGCCCAATCAGCATCGCTTAAACACAGAATTATAGCCAATCATAGGCAGGTAAAATAGCCGTAACACCTCGTCCAGCACTTGAGATATTCCAGCAAATTCTGCCTCGACCCCCTTCCCCCCTCCCAGCCTCACCAGCACGATGCCTTCCACGCCCAACAAGCGCCACGTCTGGACGGTTCTCGTCCGCGCGTACCCTGCGGACGACGGCAATATGCTGATCGAGGCAATGAAACCATCAAAAATAACCAAGAGCCAGCTGACGGCATGCAACGTGTGCAATCTGGCGGTGCCCCCACAAGATGCGTGTGCGCGAGCGCCGCTGCCGTGACAAGGCTTGCAAGGAGGTATCGGCGGGTAAGCCCTGTGCGTGGTACTGCAAGACGCAGGAATGCCAGAAGCTCCATCTGATGACGGTCGCTGAGCGCGGGGAGCACCTGACACCACGTCGAGGCGTCGAGCCAGTGCGCATGACGGCTGCGATGAAAGCCTTCGCCACTGACCTGGCAGCCCAGGGTCTCAAGCCGTCAAGAATTCGCAACGGCATGATGACCCGCTTTTCGCTGGACCACGAAACGCTGCCTTCGCTGCAAGTGGTCCAGCGGTTCGTGAATCACTACACGCGGTCACGCCTCCGGAACAACGACTTCATCGATGAAGCCACAAACGACATTTGGGAGGCTGGATTTACCGGTGGGGAGGCCGATGACGCCCCTTTCACGTTTTCGTGGCGAATGACAGCGGACGGAAAGCCCTGGGTCGGCCGAGGAACTGACGAGGATCCGTTCCTCGTTGGGATTTCAACGAAGAACCTGCTGCGTAAAGCAGAGCGCGATCCTGCGTCATTTATCCTGCATATGGACGCCACCTTCAAGCTGTCGCAGGCGTGGTATCCTGTGTTCGTAGTGAGCGTCTCTGATAGCAACCGCACGTTCCACCTTCTGGCGATTTTTATCTCTTCGCAACGAAAGGAAGAACACTACACGGAGGCACTGTGTGCTCTGCGCCGCGTGTATATGTAAGTGGTCAACACGCCTATGAAGGTTCTGTACGTGATGGGGGACGCGGAGGACGCGCAGTGGAATGCGCTCCAAAACGCGTTCGGTGCCGACAACAAGTTCACTACACTAATGTGTTACTTCCACGTGGCTGCCAAAGTCTACGAGCGCACGCGTCACCTTCCAACGGAGACCGGCCACCTAGTGATGCGTGGGCTGCAGGACATGCACTTTGCCCGCGACGAAGCTCACTATTTGGAGACCAAGGAAAAGGTGCTTAGTAAGTGGGGTAAGAAGCTAGAGCTGGCGACGTTCATCAAGTACTTCAGCAAGCAGTGGCTTACCGGTGAGTTTGAGCAGTGGTAGAGTTTCCGAGCTCCGCGGGGCTTTGCGACGACAAACAACCCCGCGGAGCAGTTTAACCGAGCTCTCAAGCGCGATTACACGCTCCACCGTCGGCTCAAGATGGGCGTGCTTCTCGTTCAGCTGTCCGCCTGCTGCAAACATGAGTCAATCAACGCGCGTCAGTTCGTCATCACTACGGCCCCTACCGCTGCGCTGAAGCGCCGAATGCATGAGCTGCGAAGACAAGGACTGATCTACGAGCACGTACACACGCGCAGCAATGTAGTCTTCTTGCTCAACGACGCCGAGATCACTGGTGAGGTGGTGTACGTCTTCCAGCAGGCAAGCGTCCGGGTCTACGATCCGGAATTGAAGCGCACACGCGAGGCGCTCCCGGTTACCGCCCAGCTGAGCTACCACACGGGCCGAATGGAGCTAAAAGAAATGCCGCCGACTGGCTGGGCTGTCGACGTGAGCACAGGCCGCTGTCCGTGTCTGTACAACATGAAGTACGCTGCTTGCGTGCATTCGCTTATTGCGATGCACGATCGTGCTCACACAGGTGAGAGAGAACGATTCTGCTACCGTGGTCCTGGCCGCGAGGCGGGCCAATCTGCGCAAGCTGCTGAAAGGCCTATGAACAACAGGCAAGCGCTTGACGATGAGCGCAGTTAGCAAGTATGACACTGATAACCGTCAGTAAATATGTTGTGCATTTAACTCGTACCAATACTGTGTTCTGTGTCTGATAGTTTTCGCCCTTGCCTGGGCTTCGTGCCTTCAGCCACCGCATGCTGACATCATGGCGCTGATATCACTCCAACCTACACAGCAGCAACCGTGATCAAGCTGTGTCTTCTCGCACGATGCACATCTTCGACCTAGCCTTCGTTGCGATGCTCTCAACCGCTGCGGCGGCAGCCTCCCTGTGCAGTGCTTGTAGAACCCACCGCCCGGTCCCCCAAAGTTAAGCCAAGTGACGGGCTGCGGTATGCTACCGCACGATGCCTGGAGGTGACGACGGCTGCGCCGTAGAAACCTCTGTTTGTTGCTGCATCTCGATCCTCTGGACTGCATCAACCTCCTGATGCTGCATCTCGATCCTCTCGCCTCCTGTCGCTGCATGCATGCATCTCGGGTCAGCACCTCCCCACCGCTACATACATGTATCCCATGTCAGCACCTACCTTCCTCTGCGCGCTACCCTACGGTGGGCAGCACCAGCCCTCTGTGGCAGGACAACCCCCTCCACAGCACGGCACCTGCAGCACCGCAGTAGTCCTCACCACCTCTGCTTGGCAGCTTTCCCTTGACGGCGCTCGCCGAAGGACGTACGGCAGCTTCATCCTGGTGGGACTCGGCGCGCTTGTGGACGCAGCGTTGGCGCTGCACCGCCACCTTCATTCACGAGCCGCCTTCCTTCTCTGGAGTCACGCTGACTTGGCTTGCCCGCACTTCTTGGCGCGATCCAGCTGGCGGCGTGCTTGCCGTTGCGCTGCCTGTGTTTCTGGGCGGGTGGCGAGCCTGCTTGCTTCGAAGGGGGCTGCTCGTTTGTGAGGTACGACTGGTGTGGCAAGAATTATGTAGCGTTGGTGTGGTGACGAGCTGCGACACGTCGCGCGACGTCGCCGTTTGGAAGTGCCCTGCTCTTGTTTTGGTGCTATTATGCATTTCATGGTGCTGGACGCTTCTTTCTGTAGTGTTTATGGTATTTTGTCTTTGCTATGGCTACGCTCCTCACACCTGCTATCGAGTGCATCCATTTTATGAACATGTATTCGG